>OMLM01009835.1:0-12390 GCA_900302695.1 Helostoma temminkii | reverse complement strand
GTACACAAAAGTTAAATAAACAAAAACATAAGCAGCTGCGAAATAATCAGATTAGAGCAATTATTACACCCACACTTATCTAATTGTTAAAAAATCTGTACATAAAATAAAAGTTTAAAACAAACGTTGTATACATATTCATATGCACACAGAGATTAAATACATGCACAGTATCAATGCATTGTGTATCTGAATCTGAGTGTGTTTCTCATATAGCAAGTTCAAGGTTAATGTGGTCTAGAGTCAACAGGAAGTACTACATGTACAACAAACAATAACAATAATCATAATATATAATAATAATAATAATAACAGATACTTAAACATAACATGATGAAATGTACATAAACAGTAGCATGACATAAATTACAGTGTTTTATCAGGTTTTATTTAAATTTCTAAATTATAGTAGTAAATCAGGATACACAGTAGAACAACTGCATAGGATATGAGTGTTAACATGGTAAACTATGTGAATAGATAAATGAGTACTTAATCAGCACATATAATCTATATTTGAGGAGGAATCGGCACCGTTTTATTAGTTTTGTAAAGGTAATAACTACTAAACTATTCTGCTATAAAATCAAATCATTTCATCTTTCCCTGCTTTCCTCACAGTCAGATCTTTGGGATCACAAACTCCAGACTGTGACATTTTTGTCTGATATAAGACAAAAGAAAAACCAGTGTCTCAGAGGAATTTGTTCCAAGCCTCCCACTGGCACACAGCCACAGCGCCACCAAGTGGACCCAGACTGACACTGTAGCTGCAACGCCTGACCTGGGCCTCACATTCTGTACTGTACTGTCTGTGTCTTCATATTTATGGCTTCAAGAAGGAGCTACTAGACAGTAAGGAGAGCCAAGATCAGTTTTTAGCAACAATGAAGCGATCCAAGTTGCAGTTTAAGTGCATGTGAAGTGTCTTCTTTGATCCAGACAAATAAGGTAGTAAGAATTCATGCGTTTTGTTATCAAGGCCAGAGGATGAAAACTGAATGAAAAAATAATAGAAAAAAAGGCTCTTTTTTACTCACACATGAGAGCCACAACGCCAACTCATTGAATGTGAATGGCTCATTTGAAAGAGCACGTCAAAAAAAAAAAAAAAATGTAAAAGTTCTTTTTTCTTTCTTATTAAATACATGCATACTACATACACTGACTTTATCATTTAATTTTTTCTGAGTTGAAAATGTGCAACTGGGTTATTTCACCTCTTTATTTACATCTTTGACTGTGTTTTTACCATTCCTTTAAAGTGCATGTCAGCGTATTGCCAGAAAGACAATGAACCAGATTTTCTTATCTCAGCTGAGCAGCGCAATAATCTTCACAGAAGGTAAGCACAAATAGCAGCACAGTCTCTAAAACTAGTAGGTCCTAATAGGTCCTAATAGGTTAGGTGTAATAATGAGCTATTAGGTTAGTCTATCTCAGCATTACAACTGTTAGGTGGACTGTGGATTACTCTAATGAGGTACAGTGTGTTTATTAGTTGTACATATATAATACCTGGCTGTATACTCTGATCTAACTCTCATCAAAAAATAGTGAATACATGTTCTTTCTCAAAGAGTCAGACTATTGCTTTAATAACATGTGTATGAGTAATGTAGTTTTCATATGATTCATTCGTCTGCTAGGAAAAGTAATTTTTGGTGTTATTCTTCAGTGCAAACTGCTTTTCTAGTCAGGAAGTGATAAATGGTAGAAACAGTCAGTGGTGGATTTTGGAGGGTGCTTTTTTTATTTTACACACATCTATAATTTTATTTATTTATTTTTGTTATAAATGTAAATGACAACTAATTAGTTTGGCTATGTTTTAGGTATACTTAAGGTTCACTATATAAGGAAAGTTATGACTTTGGCTCCAAAAATGTTAATTATACTTTAGCTGCTAAAAATTGACGTTTTGAGGTAAAAAATAATACAACAGGAAATGTTTGTGAATGTGAATGTTTTTAGGACATTCTGCATAGAAAACCTTGCCAATTGGCAGATGCATTCTTTAAACATTTGCTGTTGCAAATTTGTAAAGTGGACCAAAATGTTCTTGTAAGGATGAGTCTGCACAAACAGGCAGATTAAAACCAAGATAAGAAATAAAACTAGGGTAAAAGGAAGCATGTGTTTGTTCTGGTTGCTTCCTTCCCTGTTACTCAGATATTGCCCCCACAGAAGTTAAGATGCGTCATTTCATTTGTCCTGCACATCAGAAATAGTGCAGAATTCAGATTAGGACTATAGAGCAGTTTAAATTCAGCTCAATTCAACATAAACTCTGCATCTCAGTCGACTTAAAGACACGTCAAACAAAAAGTGCAGTGTAGCAACAAAAAGAATTACTGTGCTGTGAAATTGTTTTATGTTTCCTGTATTTTACGTTGCTCTGTGAGGCAACATCCTCATCACAAAACCAATCATCACGACCTCTGCGCACAGGGGCATTTAAAATACTTTCTGAAAATCCAACAAAAAACTGCCTGATTAATTTAATACCGCAGGTCATTCTCTGAATACCAAAGTATATTGCAAAGTGCTTTTCTTTAGAGAGAGGTCATCGCAAAAACACTAAAAGGACAGAATTTTAGATATGACCCTGGTTTTATAATTATTTTTTTTTTATTATTCTGGTAAATGTTTCTTCATAATTTCTTCACTGAATAAACACAAAGGCTTTTTTGTATCAGTCTATACAGATATGATTGATAGATAAACACCTGTTTCTTGTATTAAAGGGATCTATTATAGAAATACCTTGGTTATCGATGAATACAGACACAATTTAACTTTTGTTTCAGTATGCACACGTTTGGAAAGAACATTTACTAATAAGCTACCCTTGTAATTTAACTTTTGAAAGTAGATGCTTCTTTTTCTGTGCTCTTGTTCACAACAAGGAAACAATCAGAGTGTGCACACTGTACGGTTGAGGAAAAAGTACATTATTTACATTATTAGAGCAACATGTCACAGTGTCGTGATTTTCAAATGTGCAGCAGCCAAATGTGCGAGAAATATTTCAGTTAACCAGTTGAAATAAAGTCCTGACGTGGACATGGACTTATGATTAATCTCAAGTGTTGCTTTAATCAGCCAGTAATTTCAAGTATATTATTCTGATATGGAATTATCATTTTCTTTAACGACTGTTTATGCTGAAAACTATGAAATCATGTAAAAAAATAAGCCTGCAAATGGTAATTCCATTTGTTTACATGTTTGTTTGCTGGCTTGTGTTTATCATTTATTCCTTTTCATTAATACAAGTCAATAAACCAGAACTCTCTCTTTCTCACACACACACACACAATTAACACACCACCTCAAAGTTTATTGCCTCGTTAACACCAGTTTGCTTTCCACAGGGAAACAGCGTTTATATTGGTTTGATGGTGCACCTTTATAACATGTTGCTAATTTTCTTTGTTCTGAAAGTGTGTTCTGAAAGTGACCCAATGCAATTTAAGGACCAAGTCCAAACCCAAGTTCATATTGAACAATCACATTTTGACTAATGATCACAGACAAAATATTACATCCTCCCTTTCGTCAACTGGGGTGAGACACAGACACAGAGCTGCTGAATAAAGATGCAGTGTCAGAGCAGGGGGTAGTATACATTACTACTGACTGCAGCAGCACAAGTTGCTTTGCTTAAATTAGCATTAAATGCAAATAGTTTTCAAACAAACCCACAGTATCACTCTACTTTATACAATCCAAGAGACCGACTTTAGAATCACAGACATGAAGGTGCAGTTATATTTTGATGAATCCTTGTTGGTTCTGATCAATTATGGTATCTACTGTGTTTTTACTACAATGTCAGGAAAAGGTAAAACAGAACACAACATAAACAGCAGAATATCTCAACCTCATTTAACATTAACTAATAGAAAATAACGTTAAACAAGGTAAAAAATGAAGCACTAGTAATAATACATGCAACCTTTGTTGATGATTTGCCAGATTTTGCCACATTCTGACAAAACTGGCAACATCCTAGTTAGCTTAGCTCAGTTAGTATAAGCCAAACCTTTAAAATATTGATGTCCTGGTCACTAGCTAACCCTGATGTCGGCTTACATCCTCATTGTGTGATAGTAAGGACGCTTTGCTTACTGTTTCTAAAGGCTGCTGGTGATGCATAACTTTGAAATTCAGGAGCTAAAATCATTTTTTGACTTGTTGTACTAGTTCTGGGCCAAGTGTGTTTCTTTGTGCCTCAGGAAAGTATTCACTCCTCTCTTTATGTGCTGCTCACTCACTAACTTAAACTTGAACTTGAATGTTTTATATCTTTCTTTTGTTCTATACCTTATTTTTATTATTATTTTAAAACAGTTGCTACCTACAGAATCTTATAACTCCTTTGGAGGAGTCACATGTATCCATTGCTTGCATTTGTCACTCACCTTGTGAGGATTTACATTTGGGCCTTGTTCCATTTCTTTCATTTCTTGTTGTGTTTATCTCTACTTCAGGGCTTAAAGGACATTTTCTTGTATCCATCCTCTGACATGTGCTTTTCAATAAACTTTTTGCAGAGTTGTTTTGGAGTGCTTTGATTCACCAGTAGCTGGAACTTCCAGATGCAGGTGTATTTCTGCTACAGTCCTTGAAACACATTCACAGCTTAACTGTGTGACTTATTCAACTGGCATCACCATTGATTTAGGTAAGTTACTTTCAAGGAGGTGAATACGCAGTCATTCGTTTTCAGTCTGTTTTAACTGTCACAAGGGTTGAATATTTTATAGGCTCTGTATATTGTATAAACTGCTCTCTTTCAGATACTAAATGGAAGCACAAGAACGCATCCAGGCCTCTGCAGCTCAGTTACATCCAGTTACAACTCAGGTATCATGTGTCTCAGGCTGATAAGCTAAAGATGGGGGTGGTTCTGGTGCATTCTCCATGTTATAGGATTAACTCAACTTTTCAAGGTGAGGGAGTCAAAGGGCCCTATAGACATGTCTGCACTCTCACACACATCATATTGAAACCATTTCTTTTTAGAGGATGATGTGTCCATCGAAATGTTGCTGATACTAAAGGATTTGCAAAGTAGTGGCTACGTGTGTTTAGGACAAATAGAACAATACAAACACTGCCTGGAGGGGTGTGCAGTTCAAGTCAAGCAAAGCAGATGCATTTTAGACAAAGGTTGGTTGAGCAACTGAGTGTCCTGCTTGAGTGACAGATTTAAATGCCACTCAGGGCAGGGTCAGAGAACGGCATCACTGGATTGTTACAAGGACAGAGGACAATGTTGAGTCATTGTACAGTATATTTAATTGCTTCATGGGGTTTAAGTTATTGTGCATTTCAACTGATTTACCATTATTTGTCATAGAAATAATATGTAATAAATCCTTTCATCCTTCTTAAATGTTGCTCTATAAAATTAAAAATAATGCACTCAAATACTATTTTTGCATTTCTAGCTATGAACTGAACAAAGACAAACAGTTGAAATTGTTATACCATTTAGGGTAAATGTTCTCACTTAAGTGGATCAAGTTGCCTAAAAAAATTCCACAGTGCCATTCTCAGTTTCCTCATGCGAAACGTCTGTGTCTGAAAGGTCTGTGACAATGAGAGCAAGGCCAGTTAAGTTTGGCTTTGTGCCACTATCAGGTCTTGGCTTGGAAACCTTGGTTCAGTTAAAAAAAACAGCTGCCTGAATCAACAGTCTAGTCATCAATGAGAAAGACAGAGGAGACGCCAGGCAACATGCACACAGCGATGTGTTGCACATTGAAGCCACTGTGAGGCACTGTGTCTTAACCACAGGAAGAAGTGAAAGTGTGGTTAGTGTCAGCTCATATTTTATGGTACAATCAAGTAACAACATACTTCTCATTGCATTAACACTTTGATCTCATAAAAAGTCTCTTCAAATTAAACTGGCCCCACGTCCAGACACAAACCGACAGACAAAAATAACAGTCTGATGGGTAATAACAGTGTTTGAACCCTCCTCCACAAAACTGCTTTAAATCATTGTCTTTGTCAAATGTCATAATCGGGGAGAACAGGTACAACTGTGTAAACATAGGATGGCAGTGGAACAGAATGTGCTATAGTTAAACACCTTCCAAGTTTGTACTAATGCTTAATTTAGCTGCAGCCCTTCCTGAGTAAATACAACCACACAGTGCATAAATATTTCTCACCTTAGTTTACCTTAAGATATTTTATGTATACGATTCTTAATGCTTTAATATGGTCCCTCATTAAAGCAAAAGCTCAATCTGCACGGTCACATCCAAACCCTCTGCAGATTCTGTTGAGGGAGAAGCAATGTTCAAGTTTGAATGCCAAAAGTTACACAGACGTCATCCTCTTGGAAGACAGTCAGAGCAGCAGCAAAGACTTTTCTTTGTGGCTCCAATGTGCACTGAGCAGACCCAAATAGGTCCAGCTGTGTGAAAATCTAAACGTGTTTATTTTCTACATATATAACCTGCTTTTCCATTTTCAAACAATGTGCTTGACTTTATCAGTTTTAGGTGACATTATAAGTGTGTGCCGTTTGTGTCTGTGTGTTCTTCGCAATGTGCACCATAAACCTTACAATCACTCTTCTGTTCCAAGTAGGCCAATGCAACCCAAACAGAAACTTGACTCCTCTGAGACACCAGGTTAGCGAAGGCCCTCAAGATCTATTTAAGGCTTTTGGCTTGACTCATCTTTCTTTCCAAATCACCATTCCTTCACGTAAAACCCTCAGCAGCTTGATTGTTTTTTCCAATGTCTTCTCTGACTCCTTTGTAACTGATACATAACACACATTTGAAATGTGGCATCAGTAGAAAGGAATTAGAAAGAAATCACAACTGTGGGCGTGAAGACCAAGAGGGAGTAGAGAAGAAGTGCATGCTGGAACATACACAACTGTAATTGGACACAAAACAGGGTTACAGTAACATAACTTAAGTTAACTTAATGGTTCAGAACAAAATAAAGCTCCACTATGAGAACAGCCAATTTCTGATGATACTATTGGACATTTAAAGACAAGAATACTAAATAGGAAGTTGCACTTTGAGGCAATGACTCATCAAACTGCCTTTAGTTTTAGTGGTTAAATGGCAGGAGCAGAGCTAAATACAGAACACTGCTGTTTGCTCAACTCTTGGATAAATATTTGTCAAAATCTACAGTTTTACGTTTGATATATTTTCAAAACAGACCACACATTTTCTTTTAATTAACAAGTTATAAAGTTATATATTTTGTAAATGTATGTAGTTTTTGGTAAGCTGACAATTTGCCTCAATCACTTTGCACTTTAGAGTTTGTAACTTAGCTTTGTGGGGTTAATATTGTAAACATCTGTACATGTGGAGGGAGGCAAAACCACCCATCATGTTTCCATCACTTCACCACGTCTTCATGCACTGTTATATTAATATAGCCGGACACAGAAATTCTGCAGCAGTTTTTACATGTAGTGCTTTGCATGCTTTCGCATTTTGGGCAACGAGAATGTTGACATTATGTGGCTTGGATAATTTTCTCCAGATGTTTCTCTGGCAATTTCCTTAGTGGCTATTGTAAATCAGGCTGTACACATATTCCCACATTATGAGGTCACAAATTGGAGGAACAGACAAAAGCATGTGGGAAAAATGTTTTTTAAAGGCTGGTTGTGCATCTTAGACTACTTTAAATAAGAAAAGAGAACAAACATGTTTGCACCAATCATCTGTAGTACAGCTGCAGCTTTTACTTTTAAATGAGCCAGGCTTTATTTTAGAAAGTTTTAGTTATATCTTTAACAGCATGTATATTACACTTTTCAGTTATACTGCAGCTGCAGGTTTGGTTCTGAGTATCAAACAGCTTTCAGAATAAATTACAGGGTGATACATCTCACAGGAAACACAATTAACATATCACGTTTAGAGCAGAGGAAAAGACTCTAAAAGACCCAACTTTTAAGTCAACAGTACAAATTTCCTGATTAAATCTCACCAGACGTTATTGTAGGGTTGACCAGAATATCTTAGTTTGGTAATGTTTGGTACTAATATGCCTCTGGGGCGGTAGAAGTTTAAGTGGCCATCAAGTCGAATTGCAAACTGACAATTCAGACCGCTTCCCGAGATGGTTTGAGATGTATTTAACCACTAATGCGTCCCCATGTGCAGCAAACACTGACATTACAGGAAAATACACCATCAGTGGGGGATGTGGCATTGTTTGGTATGAGCACATTGTGCACCAAACAAAAGAAAGACGCATAAACACTGACTGCATGGTTGGAGTGCCAGTGAAGCAAGAGGAATCTGTCTAAAGGAAACTAAATGACTGCTACTGTAACCAGAGAATTACCATAGCAGAACGACGAACGTAATAATCATAATAATAACTGTGCACTCATTCATTTGTGCAGAAATCATAATCATCACTGTGAGTTATATAAAAATGCTGGATGAATCTTTATTGAAAAGTTTCAGTTCAGAGCTCATACACCACCAGTTTTACCAGTACCTCAAACTAACCTGGAACTGAACAAACTGGTTTCCAGTACTATTCTCCTCATGAATGGATTGAGCAGATTTGAGCTAGAGTTAATGGAAACTTTTGTTAATTGTTTTAAGCTCTATAACTAATTTCAAATGGCCTCAAAACACATTCAAGACCATATACCTTTGCTCCTGTAAGACTATAGTTTCACTCATGTTTCTGCAGCTATCTATTCCTCCACATAATCCCCTGAGCAAAGTTAACATTAGCTGTTAGCCCCATGGTGCTAAAGAACACTGCCGTCCGATATCCTCTGTCTTTCCATGGCTTGCTTCTACATGTCTTGTCCCATTTAACACTTCATTTCTTAGAAAATGTGTAAAATATTAGTTTTGGCAGCTTTGATGAGCCCTGATGTGCATGTGCAGGGATGTATGAATGAATTGTATTGTTATGTACAAACAGACAGGAATAAATTACTGAAATCATTTGTGAAATACTTAAAATAGTCCTGACTTTGATACACGCAGGAAAATGTGCGTGTGTAACCACTGGATGGCACCAAAACTGGATATTTCCAATGTTTTTACATGATGACTTTAAAATAAGCAACGGTTTGATATGAGATGAGAATTTGTCAGATGCTGTCAGTCCTCAGTGTTGACCAGTTGCCTTCCAGCTCTGCTGTAGGGCAGAACAGCTGCAATACACCCAATGACAAACAAACGCCTACTTCTGTTGGTGTACACAGGGGGTAGTGTTCTCATGCCTCTCCCTTGAAATTAATAATTTACAAGATCGTATTGAGGTATTTTGACACCTGTGAGGAAGACAAAGCTCCTCCAAAGTTAATAAATTTGATGTAGAACGTGTTAACAAACACCCCAGTGTGTAAGCTAATAGGTACCGGTTGGATGGGTTTTCTCAGTGTATTGAGACACAGTCCTTGTTCAGGATTCCTGCAAAAATATTTAGGTACATTGAACTCACTGGTTTCACTGGTTCACATTGTCTTCCTTATTGATTGAAAGAAATTCTTCCTGGTTTTACCAACCCACAATTGCCAAAGCAGCAGATAATGAATTCACTCAAGAACTGTACAGTTTTGATGTTTTGACTGTTTTTTTATTTTTGTTTTTACCTTTACTACACTAAATTGGGAATTAATTGTATTTTTTTATAATAATATTTCATATTATATATCTAACCAACAGCTACCTTGCATATTCACATTAATATACAAAATATAACTAAAAATATACACACAAATATTCAACATTAAGATGTTATTTCATAAAAATTACAGCACCAAGTTTGTAAATTATTTAATTAATTTATTTTTAAATAATTAAATAGCTCCACATTTATCAGTGAATGTGTAAAACTGATCACTGAATTTCTCTATTATAATTTATATTGATCAGTTGCTTTTGGTACATTAAGTGTACTTTGCTGAACTTTTGTTTAAGTAAGGTTTAAAGCACATTTGAGTGTTTTTCGTGTGATACTACTTCACTGTAATGGGAAATACTGTAGTTTTTACCCTACTATTCACACTATGTAGAACTTATAGTTACTACTTTGCATACACGCTGTACAAAATATAATAAATACAAATGCAATGACACAATACAGTGTCATGTGTTCCTGTATGAGGGGGAATTTACAAACGACTCTTTTAGTGATTAAAATTAGTTCTGCTCTTTTCAGCTGCAGTGACATACGTGTGCATTTATAATCATAATCATAATATGAAATTGAAATGAAAATGAGACATTCTGCATGAGTACACTGCCTACTTTTAGTACTTCAAGTGCAAACTAAGTATTTTTTTCAAATACATGTGTAAATTTACGTAAGTATGTGCATTTCGGAAGTGTGGTATTGCTGCTTTTACTGTTAAGCAAGATGTTATGACTACTTCCTCCTGCACTGGCTGCTGATAGAGGAAAAATAAACTGTACATAAAACCAACCAAAAGTTTTTATATTGTTGATTCCTTTTCGCTTTTTATTAAAATGTAATGTTGAACAACCAGTTTAACTGTGTGAATATGTGTATCAGTGCATTCATGGATGTTATTAAATACGTTACCTCTTCCTTGTGGAGTTCACATTGTGTTCACATTACCATAATCACATGCTAACAGGAGGCTCTTTCCTCACAGGTAGTAATTAATGCTTAAATCCCTTCATTTGCTTCTACACCACATACTTCAGCCACACTAACTGACTTTTGGCATATTTCCTATTTCAAACCTCATGAATACACAAACTTTCCACTCCATTGGAGATGTTTTGTGAGGCAGCTCCTAACTGTACATTCTATGTGCTCAGTGAAATTACAAGCTAGCAAACTGTACAAACAAGTTTCTATGTTGTGCAGTCACCTTAATCTCATCTCCTGACACCATAAAGAGATTAAGAAGTGCTGATTGCTACACAGGGAGATACTTTGTACTGAAATTCAACTTGCCGATGAGTTGTCTGTGCTGACTGATGTTTGAACTGAAGTTGCACACTTCAACTTTGACCTCTGTGGCAACCTTAAAACTTACTTTAAAAGTGTGGTTCAGAAGACAGTTGTGGTTTCACATGAAACTTAAGTGGGATGTGAAAACCTCAAAGGAGCGCAGACGTCTTGTGCTTTGTGCACAGCAGTTAGACTGTTAAAAGGAAACACATTTGAATATTCACTGATGAGAAACTCAAGGCCAGAGCCTCCACACCCATTTCCTAAAACATATATATATCATTCACTAAGTGCTAAGTATGTTCTGCCACACACACAAAAAAAGAGTCAATCTTTCTCTTTCTTTTTATACGTTTTTAAATTTTATTATGCAGAAAACCTAAAAATCACTTAATTTTTTTTTAAAAAAATATCCACTTGTGCTTGTTAGATCTCCAATGTAAGCACTCATTACATCCTAATTACCCCTCATTAAAGTGTAATTTACCCAAAACACATATTTTTTCATAATTGCTTCTACAAGTATAATGTTTTTTTTCCTTATGGGTTGAGACTTACTGTTCTGTAAACAATAGTTTAAAAAACTGTGGGCACTGAGGTGTCTGGATTTTCTTGTGTAACACAGACCTGGTGTCTGGCAAGGTGTTTTGCGGATTCATTTTTGCAGTGTTTATTTGGAACTGCTAAAAGGACTGCAAAATTCCCCAAATTCCCATAAGAGAAATTAAACAAAAACTATTTGTATGGATGCACACCAACCTAAAATGTGATGGCTGACAATTGTGTTCCTGCTTGAACTTGTACTTAATGTCATCTAATGGTTGCACATTTTTATAGCAGGATGGGGCAGCTACTGACTGAAACAACTTTTGTTTTTCCTCCAGCTTCTCCTCAAGGCACTGAATTAGAACTGGGTCTATTTTGGTGTCAAACTTATTAGCAAACCAGTGACCATAGTTGAGTAACCAACGCAACTCTCCTACACCATAAATACAAACACTGCGTATGTGTTCTCCTGTGCAATGTGGGTATAAGTTCTCTTCCAGGTACGACCACTTCACCAGTCTGGTCTTACTCATCAGATCAGTGATATCAGGGTGAGATCTGGGCACTTCCCCGGGCACGCCGGGCAGTCGCACAATCGTGGCCCAAAAGTGTTCATCTGGGGAGTAGGTATCCTCTGACCAGGCTAGAAAATCTTTCACCACATCTGAGGAGTTCATGTGCACAACAAATTCCCGTGACAGGACAAAATAGGCACTGCCACAGAACATCTCAATACCATGTGGTGGTGGGGTCTTTTTCTCCTCCGTCCTGACTGGTATTTTTTGATATTCAAAGTTGGCATCTTTCAGTTTATGGTGAAAGGTGAACCTTTCCTTCTTAACTTCAGAGGGCCGAGTTGTCTCCAGCATATTAGCTCCTTTT
>OMLM01009834.1:21712-36832 GCA_900302695.1 Helostoma temminkii | reverse complement strand
GTATTTGTGAGCGCGCCCTTCCTTCCTGCAACTACTAGCCAGCTTTGAATTAAAAGCACTTTAGTGATTTCAATCTCAAACATCAAGATATCGGTTAAGGCAAATACACTGCTGGAACCAACACGGACATTTTATTTACTTTGCTTACTTGGCTAACTTTTCACTTAGCTCTGTAGCTTTATTTTTAATTACTTTGTCATATACTTTTTAAATGAGTGAGTCAAGTTTTATTACTTTATTAACTTCTCGTTTGAATATAGTTTGATAAGTTAGCATTCTGTCCCATAGTTGTGCTCAGAGTTTGAGGGGTTATTCTTAAGTACATAATTATGAATAATTATGAAAGTTTAAGCTAATGTTGCAACATACAGGAAATGTGTGCTAATGTGCCTTGTGTTTTATTATATATCATTTATTATGCCAGTCTTATTCTGAGCTTACTAGAGAGCAGTGCAGCTGGTTGCTCCAAAGCCATGGGCGGTGTGGGGGATGGGTGAACACACACACACACGCGCACACACACCCACACACACACACACACCCAGGAGGGCCACTTGCCAACCTTGTGAAGCTCTATTCAATGACACAATGTACCAGTCCCAGATAAGCCTTGAGTATCAGTGCTAGGAAGGAAAAGGTTGGTAATAAAGTCTCAGTTAGTCAGACTTTACAAATTCTAGTTGGGTTGAAGTATTTTCATTGAAAGTCATGCAACTCACTTGTTTTTGAACACACACACTTCTAATTCTTACTTATAATCAATATCATAATCAAAATCAAACTGCTGATATTTAAACTAAGTAATCTGAGTAATATGTATGTACAGTAGTTGTATGTGAAGAGGTGGGGGTGTTTCATATGGCTGTGTGTTGGCAAGTATCTGGCGATACGATGCGTATCATGACACAGAGGTTACGAGTCACTAAATTGTCATATTGTGCAATACAGCAAGCAAGGTGATATATTGGGATTTTATTAAAAATACAATTTTAGGGAAACTTTCAACGTAAAATGAAAACACCATATGCAGTATAAGTTTCAAATTCGGCTTAAACACAACACAAGATGAACCACTGTCTGCCTCAAATCTCTGCATGTAAACTGTTAATTAAAAACAAATACCGTATCTCAAAACAGTATTTTTAATATTTTCTTACACCCCTAGTGCTGAATCTATTATTAATGTCTTTAGCAAAGGCTGTGGATATGTCATTTTTTAAATTTTGAAACACACACCCATATTAATACACAGCACATTCATTTTTGTAAACACACACACAAAAGCTCAGCATCTATGGTTAGTGTTTGCATGTAGACTATGAGGTGTGTTGGGCACAGTTGGCTTTTGTCAGGCCTTATCATCCAGTGTTTGGCAGGCTGAGCATGCTGAATATGTTATATTTTGATTTTGTTTCCGCTCATATGACAAGACTATTTATCTGTTGTCTTTTTTTCTTTGAATATAATCACTGACTACTATCAGTCAGTTATTTCCTCTCCCACTTGTGTACACTATATGTGCATGTCAGCTGGCAGTGTTTGTGGTGTATTCAAGTGCAACTTTCAACATCAGATGTGAGGCAACACATCCTCCAGTCTTTGTTTGCACTCTTAAATTGAGGTTGGCTCAGTATGTCAAGAGCAGAAACCTGCCAAACCCAAAGTATTCCTTGTTACCACTGATACGCATACTTTTTGATGCTGACACAACAGTAACTGATGCTTCATAAGATGGATCTTCAAACTGTATGTAGACTCTGTTTAGCTGTGTATGCAAGTGTGTCCTTTATCAGGTCTTCAAAAAGGCCAGAAAGAAGTTCTATAAACCAGGACGGAGGATATGGGTACTGAAGCCATTTCATAAGCCTGGCAACTTTGGGTGATGCATTTGGGTCAATATACTGGAAATAGAAATCCATTTCATTAGGATGGCAAGTTGCACCAAACCCTGTTTCAACTTTTACTGTGGCTGGTGTGCGGGCCTGTTGATCTTTGAAACATGTTGATGATTGGCTCATTGGTTGGAAGAAAACAACTTTCTTCTTTGCTTCCTTCCAAAACATACTGGAAGGTAATTGTTATTTAATTTTCTGCACTCCAGCTACAATGCGTAATGGCGGAAGTTAGTGCACTTTTTTGCGCCACATTCCAATCGGCTTGAAGTCTCAATGGAGCATAATCCGGTTTCCTCCCACAACCCAAATACATGGTGATTTTAAAATTGTGGATAGATAAACTGTGTTACACTGGCATCCTGTCTGGGGTGTACCCTGCCTCTCACACAGATATAATGGCTGCATTAATGTATGCTGGTGACAACTCTAGTAATACAACATCTTATAAAATCCAATCAGTTGTGTTAAAGTTGTGAACAAAACTAGTTCTGTATCCATCATGGGTGACCTACATTTAGAAAAGGGTCACACCTGCACATGTAATGTGGATTGTTTAGTAAAAATAAAAGGGTTTGAGCAGTCATTTGCCCCACTGCTGAACCTTTAGTTAATAATGTTAGTCATTATTACACTGGCTAGCTACATTGCAAGCTATGATTTTAAACTTTAAACACATCTAAAGAGACTGTGGCATTATGTAGCACCCAGAGAAAAATAAATTATGACTATATATAAACAGATACTGATTCATTTGTTCTTTTCAGTTTGTTTGTCATGGAACATTAAGGTATTTTCAGATATTGTTGTTTTGGATGCTGTAGTTCTTAGTGGTGAATTATGCTGCATTGTGCTACACGGTGTTTGTAACATTATGTCCATTCCCAAGTGGACCGTGTACTAGGAACAGATGTGAAATCATTCTTTGTGTTGTTTTTTCTCTTTAAACTCTGTAGTGATTCTGAGACTAGAAAACAAAACCTTCTCAAAGCCAAACTCTGCCTGCGCTTCCTCTGTCGTCTTTTGATATCAGAATACATCAGATAAAGATGGGCTTAAACTAGTCTGCCACGCCTGGCTACGGTGATACATAGAACATTTTGTGGGTATTGTGTGTTTGTGATAAACATGCCAACATAATATACACAGAATAGAGATTTTTACAGTTTCTGTAAATGTAGAACCCACAATGAGCATGCTCTAAATGAGAAGTGTTTGTAGTAAAATCAGTCAAGTTTAGCTCCTGAAGAGTGTTGAAGGGTTTTCCAGAATTTCATAGATAAATAAAAGAGATGTGGAATGTGTGGCTGTAATTAACTTCCTGTTTTATTTTTACAATTTCCTGAACTGGAGCGTGACAAAAAAATAATCTGGCAGAGCTAAAATGCGTGGAATTTTGATTGGTATTTGACAAATTATGGCATTGGCAGCATGTACTTGATTTTCTAATTTAGCCTCAGTGTTGCTTTCCCAGAAGCGAACGTTGAGTACAGGACATAAGAATATGGTTAGTTAAGAGAGCAGGCAGCTGAGTCATCTTATCTACACAGCACACATTGATTATTTGGCCTTATTAAATCACAGAGGAAGAGCGGTGGTGGAGTAGTACAGTTATGTAACCAGGGCTAGTCAGTGTTGTGAATTGAAAAGGGAAAGACAAAATGGACAAAGAAGTGCAGTGAGTGAAAATGTCTTCCTTAGTTAGGTAATGGCCTGACATGAGAGAGACACGCACAAATATGCAACAGTAGTGGATGGTGTACATGTGTGTATGCATAATAGTGGTGTTGAGAAGGGGGTTTTGGAAAAAACACAAATATGTAAGTAATCCACTACAGTACAATATTACCATAAAGCACAACCACAAACCTAGAAACCTAAATCACAACTTCTTACCCATTATTATTAAAAATGTACGAGTTTGCATTGTGTGGTGTAGAGAGTCACCTGATTTTCTGTGCAGTCACAAATGCTTTAAAATGAACTTGAACATTTTTGCAACATGATGCAATTGCAAGTGTACTAATGCAAATACGGAACTGTTACTCTGTATTTCCTGTGTCACTAGAGCTCAACTTATGCTCCGTTGACAAAATGCTAGTCAGCGGAGTTTCTGTGGCACTGTGTTGCGTTATCTTGGTGTACTATAAACCATAGTGACTGAAACAGAGCAGATCATGCTGGAGTCAGAGTTAATAGATGACGAACAGCAGTTGCCTTTTCTTAAATTACTGCATAGCAGAAAAGGGGCAAACAATGTCGGCGGACCGTATCTGTGCGACCAGTGGCCGAGTGGAGCTGTCACAGTTGTTGCGGTCTGTGTTACCATGATGTAACAAGATGGCCTTCATAACATGCAATCATCGGTTGGTTTTGCTAATATGTGCCACCTCATTCCGCACACAAAATCTGTCACAAAATGGTTGCCCGTCAGATATTGGTAGATAACTGTGCTGTTATCAGTGTTATCTTACATGTGAGACGGTACAGTGCAGTGGCTTGCACAGCTACCTTAATGCTAGAGTCAGAATACAAGATAATATCCTGATAATATCCCAGACTCATAACCTAGAGCTGAGACCGCTCCGTTGTCTTTCCTTTTCGATTTCCGTGTGAGAGTCCTGTTTGTGCACAGGACCCTGCAGTCTCGTGCCCTTTTTATGGGCAATAGCAGAGTGTATGCTTGTGCTGAATAGGAACAGCTTGAATGCTCTTTCCATTTTCCACTTTCTTAAGAACAAATTTTAAAAAAAATTTTATGCTGCTTTTTCTTATCAGACAAAATATTGTCTTCTTAATCTGCTATAAAGGCAGCATATACCTGGTCTAAGTGGATGCACATGTGGTTTTAGTTCTACGCTTGGTTATACACGTTTTGATTTTTGATTTAAACCCTTGTGTAGAGAATGGACCTGTATACCTTGCTGTGCGAAAAGCACTGAGGGCATCCTTGACTTACTTGACTTTGCTGACCATGCAAAAATTAACACGTATGTATATAATGAACAGTTTTTATTATTAAAATAATACATAATTGTGCAACAGAAACAGGAATTCAGAATCCAATATAAAATATAGCAGCTAACCACCAGAGTTAACTGCTGTCTCCTTGTGTTGTGCTGCAGGAACTCATAATGCTCTTTAACATGATGCTGTTTTTTTGTAGCGCTACCACCAGCTCTCACATTTCAACATTTCTTTCGCTGATGCAAGCGTGAAATAACATACCTCCGTACAGCTTTGGCTCTCTCCATGTTGTGACACAAGTCTACATGCTGCCGACACACGATCTAGCACGTGTTGCAAACATAGAAGTGACTAGATCAGTTCCATGGGTCGCCCTCAGTATGGAATACACGATCCTGCTTTTTAGGCACTACCAGGGCCGATATACGGTGTTAACATCATATCAGTTCATCCCTAGAGTAGACGTCTGGGGACACAAGTTTTAAAGCGAGATGATCATAGGCTTGTGGATCCACTTTCCTGGCAAACCTAAATTGGTTTAGGTATTGTTGTTTGTGTTATCTGTATTATGATGGTCTGGTGATATTTTCAGGATTTACCAGTCTGGTTTGTCTATTGTTTAGTTCATGCTGGTATAGGCTGCGGCCCCTCATAATCCAGCACAGGACAAATAAGTTTACACCTACAGATAAGGTTTACTTTGAAGTTGATTTTTCTCTTGGTTTCTGTTGAGGGTAAGTCTCTCAGCCTCTGAGATTTTTATTTTGAATCTTTGCATGTAAGATTAAAGTAACTACACTGTTAAATCAGTTGTGAAGGAGTTGATGAGACAAGTTGTTAAAAATGCTGAAATACTATTACAAGTTGTCAAACAAAAGCATATGTACGATTTTCCTACATGGTTTTCTGTGGATTTGCCGTAGAGCAAAAACACGCAGAGAAGTGGTAACTAAGTCTAAGAAGATTTCAGTCCTCAAACAGGTTTAGAGGAGCAGATAATATTAAGCACACACACAGTTGACAGCGGTCACATGGTGTGTGTGGCAACCTCAGGGGTCAAGTTCAACATTGTGAAGAATGCGTCTGTGCTCGGTGGCCCTCCCCCTTCTCTACCCACAAAGCTTTGAAGTTTACAGACCTGCAGCCCCTCTTCCCCCTCTGCTGCAGAGGCCGAGGGTGATTATTTGTTCCCTGCAGCTTCCATCTCAACCTCTGGGGAAAGTCCCAGTGCAGTTTATTTGGCTGTAGGAATTAGGCTAGAGGTAGTTGATCATCTGAATATAATATACTATAATAATGGGTATAAACAATAACTAAATGGGAAATCAGAATTACTTACTTACTTACTTACTCAGTTAATGATGACTTTTCAACTTTGTGATCACTTATTTAAAGACCACTTAGGAACATTTTTTAGAATTTATGTATGCTTTTTAAATAATGAATGTCTACTAGGGCTAGGTGATATCACATCCCACACAGTTTTTGTTGCCTGGCTTGGCTGTTCAGTGGGGCGTTATTCTAGTTATCATTATAATGAATCAAAATATACTACGAGTATTGTGCTAATCCTGCTGCACTGATAATTTAGTAGGGTTGCAGGATTATGGAAAATATGGTTGTCCTGACACAGATAGCAGTATTGGGTCGAATACTGCCCTTGCATACTCATACTTCTACTTCTTTGATTACGGCCTAACAGCAGAGCGTTAATCTCGTGCTAGCTGAGCAAGTAGGTGGAGGAAGTGAAAGTCGTCAGTCGTGTGGAGAAATATTAAGATGAGTGAGGAGTAAAGCGGACTGCAAGCTCTGTTCTGCTAAACTAGTAAGAAAGGATGTGAAAAACGGCTCCTTCAACACAAGTAATTTAGTAAAACATTTCAAGAATTTGTATAACACAGCACATGGAGTTTACTAATGCTAGCAGCAACCATCACTGCATCAAACACTGTTGTCCAAAGACAACCTGCAGACTGTTCAAATAACAGAAGCTCCTACTCAGTTTATTATGTCAGTCTTGAAAATACCAGATTCTGATGCCTCCTCAGCTGCTGGAGCGCAGGTGTGTCATTCCCCTCTAACACATGATACAGGCCATGCATAATTCTGGGTTGTCTAACCTGACCTGTGTCGCTCACACCCTTCAGCTGTGAGTGTTGCTGATGTGTTGGGAATGTGACACACAATAGTTGGACATTTTAATCATTCAGTCTTAGCTTACTCCCATCTAGAAGACATTCATTAGTTGAAATGTGGTGGCAGTGCCATGCTTGTTTACCTTTTGAGTTTTATGTAAATTTTTGGACGTGAGCAATATTCTCCCATTTATTTTATTTTGTCAAAGTCAGAAAGCGAATAACATTTGATTACAGTGTTTGAAGTTAATTCACTTTTTTGGTTATTAAAATTTTTATAATAAAAAATGCTTCAACTACAATATTATTAAGTACTCATAATAGTACTTGGCATCAGCAAGTACTTAAATGTAAGTACATGCATTCAGTCAGGAAAAGTGATACTGGGACATCCCAAATAGCTTTGGGGTATTGGCCTGTTTAAATTCACCCTTGGGTACGACTCAAGCCATTTTCACATATGCACTCCTGAGTGTTTGTAGAGGATCAAGTCTGGTCAATGCGTGGACTTCTCACTTGGTTTGGTTTTGGTGAGGGGTGGTCCCTGGGCAGAATAGACAGGAAGCACATAGAAATAAATTGTGTTTTGTCTACAGCTCATCAAAGTAGAGCCATATGAGTCACATGAGACATTCGAAACGCTGTGTTGTGTACATAATGTTCGTTTCCTGAAGGAGAGAACATGATACAACAACAGAAAGCATGGTAAATATTTCCTGTGTTTTCTGCGGTCAGAAAGACTGAAAAGGAATACTCACTTTGAATATTTGGGCCAATTACCTGATGTATTCGCACTTGGACTCACACAGACGTTACAGATTTTGTAGTAGTGGCTTTGCAGGATATAGTCTGTTTAATGTCCAGGCTGACTCGGACATTTACGTTCTCACATGCTGCTCACACGGGCAAAGTCTGGAGAAGTTCAGGATTGAAGTGTGAAAGCTGCTTCAGATACTGCTTTGTTCAGTAAATGATTCCACCAAAGTACAGTCAAACTTGAGTTCTCTGCCTGTAAACAGTATCTGCTGGTGGTTTTACACATGTAACAATAATAGCATACAAATATATTATTTAGCAATATAAATATAAACTGTAGCGTTGTATGTAAACCACATGTTAGTGTTAGTTCAGCCTGAGCAGTGTAATACTCACAGCTGTGTGGCTGTCAGCTGACCAGCCACTGATGAATACATGAAAAAGCTGATTGCTGCCTCAGCTTTAACCAGCCCAGTCTCTTGTTTATTTAACGAATATTTAATGTTGATATGTGTTTACTAATAATGGGCGATTACTTCTCCCAGCAGCAGTGCCCTTCCTTCTGCTCAGATTGTTTGACAGTGGGCTTTAGGCAACTTCCAGGACAATGGCGCCAACACAGGAGTGCCCCATTGCAGCTGCACTGTGGGTGCAGATTTCATTCTGTAGTGTGAACTGCTGAAGAGGCTGGGGGCTGCTGACTCTGGCTATTTCCACACATTTCAATACTGCTTTTGTTGTCATTGTGGATATTTAGCCAGACAAAAATGTAAGAGTGATGCTGATATTAGCCAATGGGAGTGCAAGGCTAACTTACATGTAAGTGTAGAACCAGTGATTTTTAAAGTACACTATTATAATGATATTTCAATTATTTGACTGCACGTTAAACCGTACTGTCCCTACTGGAAATATGAACTTGCTAGCTGCTGCTGATTGTTTGATAAGATCTGACTGGAAATGTAGAAGTGTACCGCAGCACAATTAAAAGATATTAAACATACTGTGTATTGTACAGTAATTTTATATGTATATATTTATATGTGAGTGGCTAGTGAGTGTATATCCCTGTGGCTCTGATAGAACAGACCATGTGAAGTTTGCACAGGCAATAAAATAATTAGGACACCGGATTATGAGGATGTGATCTGACATAGTTGAGCAATATTGCAGTATGACTAAGGCCCAAAATGTGTCATAGCCCATCTTCCCTTCTAACAAGCACTGTCTGATTTAGTTTTTACTATTTTGGGTGTTGCACGTGGGTGAGACAGTCAAAGGTGTATTATAACTCCAGCTAAATGTGACAGGCTCCTTGCAGTTATCAGGGATAGCCCGGGATCGCCACTGCTTCGGAAGCTGATGTGCTTATCTGTGATGTAGAGTCAAATCTAAAGGATCTATGCTTCAGTTGAGTTTGTCTCATATGGCCTTAGATCGTCCAGTATTAAAAGAAGCCTGATCTCATCACGGATTAGTGGTGTTAGCCTGCACTTAGTGATATGACCCATGTTTATGATGTGGCCTGCAGTCCATAATCTCTCCCCACATACAAGAGGACTGGGATTTAATGTACTTTGGAAAGTGTGATGTTACAGTGGTTGCTTGATTATCATTGTGGTGATAGTTGCATCATGGGTTTCAGTGTTTGTTAGCGAATGAGAAGAGGCACAGGTCAGTAACTTATGTCTATTCCAACATGAGAAAGTAATGATCACAAAAAAAAGTAACAATGGATGTAACTGTTTTTGATAACCAGTGAATCAATTCAGACTGGAGCAAACAAACTCTAGGTTTGAAAATGCCCTTAGATTTCCTGTTTCAAACCCTTTGTAGATGAAAACAGTGATGGATCAGTGAAATTGAGATCTTACTAACTGATAGTACACCCCCCCCCCCATTTGACCAATCATACATCAGTATTAGTAAATGTGTAAAACACACCGAAACTGACTTGTGATACATGTAATGTTGAGGCAGTGATGTTCCTCTTTATCAGTGACCCAGTGCATGCTCTCTATTGCTCCATATAATAAACACGTGAGGCTTTTAAATGTTGACTATTTAATTTAAACATAGTAAGCTGTGGTCAGGGAAGGGGATGTAAACATGTTAGCCTATGCTACCAAGTATATTTTGCAAGCGTCTGCATTTTGAAGAATGCACACTAGAGTCTTTTCCTGGTCTAGACAGTGTGCTGTGGTCTTTGAGTGCATTTTAGAAACTTCCTCTAGCTGAGCCAGCTAACTTCCTGTCTTCCAATCTTTTTTCCTGCCAGCATGGGTCACCTGATCCTGCAATACCAATGTAGTCACCAAAAAAAAAAAGCCTCATTGTCTGGCGCTGTTCCTAGGGTCTTTGGTCACAGCTACAACTGGTTACATGTCTGTGGTTGTTGTGACTCTGCTGCATGTTTCACATTTGTTTTATACTATAATATAATGTGCTCTGGGCACAACTTTTGTGCTCAGTTACCCCTTTTTTTTTTCTCTACCAAGCCAGTTTGGAGCCAGTGCTTAATTTCAAACCAGTTCTTCAAATTTCCACAGCCAAAGTACCGGCTCTCAGCCAAACTGGTTCCAGAGTTACGCCAACTCTTTGCTGGTCTAGGACCAAGAACTGAATGCATCAGAGTTTGGGCGCTGGACTATTGTGACCAACAAGACCAGCTAATGCTTTGTTGTAAAGACAGAAATCGGTGTATCATTTATTATATTTGTATAAATGCACTCTGATTGATAAAATATACGTAGTTGGAGCTCCGTGGTAGCCAAATAGTTACTGTACTGGACCTTTACTGCATGTTTTTATGAGTGAACAATGAACCAGCACTAGCACCAGTCCAGAATTGGCACCTAGTTTGTGTTGGCTAAAAAGGGGTAAATGTGAACTGCCCCTACTCCGTCACGTTATCTCAGGCAAAGTTAGGTACCAGCTGTGTCTTTTAAGGGATTGCTACTTTTAAGAAAACTATCATTTACTTCTGAGTTTTTAGCCATTCATCTAGTTTCTCACTGTTCTTTCCAGAAAGAAAAAAATGTTGGCGAATAGGTGGTTTTTTAAAAATATATAAAATTAAATAATTGAGTTTTTATTATAAATATTTGTGTGTGCCAGCCCCTCAGCTTCTCCACCCGGATGCTGCCGGAGTATACTGGTGTTGATCCTTCTCTGTTAAAGGGTTACTGATGCATGGTGAGGTAAAAAAAAAACCCAGTAGTCTCATATTTCATGTTTGATCAAAGAGATAACTATCTTGACAGTCTTGTGCTGCAACAAGCCCTTGGCAACCTTCAACATAACCTCCAGCTCTTCTTCAGCCACACCCAAATACTCCTTTCTTTGTAGTAACAGTATCACTATCTGTATAGACAGGAGGGAAAGACAGAGGAATGGAGGGAAAGGGTGACTAAAATTCAGGGGGAAAAAAAAGAAAAGCAGTGAATCAGGAGAAGAAGGCCGGGGGAAAAACTGCCATTTCCAGTGCACTTCAGGATTATGCAATCCAGCAACACTCTGACACCAGCTCAGTCTACAGCCTTAATAAATGCCACAGAGTTGAATCATAAACTTAGTGAACCAAAAATGGAACAGTACAGGTTTTATAAAAAGTGTGTTCATTGCAGAGTGTTTGCATTACCACATTACCCAGGTGTTGCTTTTAAGATGGCCACCTGCTGTAAATGTTGGCAGTGAACATGCTCTAATGGTGTGCTGTTGTTCTCCGGTCCTCACGCTGAAGAGGTGAACCATTGTTCAGACTGAATGAGTGTGAGTCACATGGTCAGACCGTTAGGTTCCTGTGTAATTGCCTGTTGATGATTGGAGCTTTTTTTTCACCCCAAAGCATTAGTCAGCAGTTACTGTAACATCTTGATGTTCATCTGGTGAAAAGATACAGAGTGAAAATTTGTTTACTTTTACTCATTATACTCATCCACATATACTTTGTATGCTAGCTAGCAGGGTTTACTGGAATATTGCTACATTTACAGACAACAACTGTAAATAAATTGAATAAAACAAAAGCATCAAACAGCAATGTGTTGTATGGACATTAGGCTTCTGTTTAGAAATATTTTGACTCATTTGTGTGCGAATCATGAAAGATGCCAGTCACACTTCTATAAATCCTAAGCCCTGTGGGATCTGCTCTGCGGGTGTTGCACACTGTCCACATCAATCAAAACAAAATTAACGGTTTGGTTCATACTTCTATTTTCGAGTCAGTTTATGCACTAAATGCTATTTAGCTGTGAGAGGTTTAGAAACACAGATGACCTACATTTTGTACTGTCCCAAATGCACCACATCAGAGCTGCTGCTGTGACAGTCAGCTCACACTGCATCTCTTCTGTTGCAGCATCAGTCACAGTTAGAAAACTGTTAAACCCCTAATGTGTACATACTTAAACCAGCCACACTTTTGGTCACAAAAGCATTGTTGTTGCTCTTCGGAAGGCCAGTTTATGTAGCAAACACTGTGGAAGAGTAAAGCAGAAGGTGCTGAATGTAATATACAAGCAAGATGCGGTAAAAACCTCTTCACCCTACTTTAATATAACCTCGAGACCTTGCAACAACATTTCTGCTAATATTTGGCAAGTTGTGTGTGAAGAAAAGCTGTCATCATGGCATTTCTTAAAACTCGGTTTTCATGTTTTAAACTTCTTCCATTCTCATAGTTGAACAAAGCTTATATAAATGTAAAAGTGCTAACCAACCTTTTTTTTTTTTTTTTTTTTTTTTTTTTTTTTTAATAATTTAGCCGTTATGTAACCTTTGGTTTTGGGTGCAGCAGTGGTGCAGATTAGCACTGTGCAGTAGAACAATGATTAATTCACTGTTGTCAATTTGTTCTCATCTGATCCAAATCATTTCTATTTCAGGTTGTGAGCCCATGGTACCAGGCGCTGACTGAACAACTTACGTGCATACAGACTTACTACTGTGGTGAGTGACCTGCAGCCAGGCAGGGCTGTGAAATGTTTCTGCCTGTTTACATCAGTTTCACTGTTCACCGTTTTCTGAGCCTGAAAATAAAACTGTGAAATATACACAACTCTGAAAGGCAATGCAACATGTGTTGTGCAAAGTCTTTCCACAATAGGGTTAGGGGTTGTTGTCTTGTTGTTGAATGAACATCTCACTTTTACACAACCTGCACCCCTGTTTATGTTCCCAGTAGATTACGTTTTAATTGCTTGTTTAGTGTCATTTGTAAGTGGCTTCCATGTCTGAGTTTCTGGTGTTAGATTCTCAGGAATATCGTGTATTCTAGTCAGAGGAACACAACAGAGTCACGTTGCAAGATTCAATTAGAAAACACAGGGGCGGGTCACTCAAGGACCTCTAGAATCTAATGCAGTATAGTATGTGTTTTACCAGCATTTACAAACCTTTTAAAACCTGAAAGTTCAATCAGTGAATCGTCTCTGAACTTTTGTCTTTTTTGGGGAGGGGGGCGCACACAGAAATGCATCAACCAAAATGCATCAGTAACGCGAAGACACTTGTGTCAGTCATTGACTAAATGCGTCTTTCTTATCTGCCCATATATCTGTTTTCACTTCTACCCAAGTCTCTATAGTACACATGTAGTATTGTTAGTTCCAGCGCTTCCCCACACTCAGACCACACTCCCCACAAACAGTGTTGCCCTCTTTCCCTCCCCTGTGTCTTGTTTTGGTTTGTTTATTTTTCACCTTGTACGAATGCCAGAACATTTGTGAGTTTCAGGTTGATTTTTTTTTTTTGAAACAGCACTCTTCCTGTTTTGTACTCTTTAAGAATCCAGCAGGTTTCCTGTGAACTCTATGCAATAGCATACATTGTTAAAGGCATAGATACTGTCAAGCTTTTTAGTGATGCTTGTGCTTGTTTACATTTGGGTGTCCATGAACGTGCTGTCTGCTTGCTTGCTGACACTGTTGTTTTGATTGTCTGGTTGAACTAAGGTGCTTAGCTGTGATGGCTTAATGCAACTGCTGTCACCCGCTTTGACAACTAGCTATGTTAATGTATAGTTAACCTTATTAGAAGACTTTATTGAGCCCTCAGCTCCTCTTGTTTATATTATTTTTCTTGTTAAAATTTTCCTCAGTCAGTGTAGGTGTGGTTTTTTCATAAATAACTATAAGCACTTGTACAGTTCTCACATTATACGAGTCAGCACCAGAAAGAAGGAACAAAGTCATTCTAAACATAGCACAGGAGATACTTTTTTGTTGTCATATAATAATAAATGTGGATAATGATGTCGGAGGAGCATATTGGTCCTTGAATAACTGTCTTATATGATTTTGTGCTCAGGAAACCAGCCTAGAAAGTAGCTTGCACTCTTTTCCAGATTGTGCCCCCCTTCTCAAAATACATTTCCCCTACCATTATATTAGCGGCGAGTGACATTTAATTTTATATTCTATATAACGCCAGATCACAACAGTAGTCATTTAGGGTTAACTTTCCTATAGAACAGCTCTATACCTTGTTCTTTTATTAACCAAACTAAATAGCCTGGTGTTATGTACTTACATTTTATGAGGAACGTACTAGCAACTGGATTACGTTTCCTGTCAACATAACAACAACGTGTTCACCATTAATGTAAATGACAAGAAGCAAATACGTTGACACCCCCTCGGTGGTGGCGCCCACCCAATACTGTTCACCTAGGGGAAACACTGACAAATATTTAAGGCATTTCTCAAGCGCTTCTCCGAAAGAAAACCAAACAACTTCTTGTCAAAGGTCTTGCCTTGGGTAATCCCAATGCTTAAAACTGAGAGAGCAAATGGACTAATGGAGAGTTTATTAATGAAACGGCCGCAGAGACAGAATGTGAGACTAGGTTTAACACTCAACACATTTTCTTATGGCCACATTTCTGACACATTATGGCAGAATGACATGCACTTAAGTATCCAGATTACTCAGAAACCAGGTTTCACAGGAAATGGGTGAACAAGTTTATATGTTCTTAAGAAACCTGGTTACTGGAAATCAGCAAATGCATGACGTGTAACGTGTCGGTGTTGCTCTCAGCTGACAGTGCTGGCGTGGAGATGGACCTGTGCTCCATTTCATAGTTCAAATTAAAGAATTACACAGTGAAACTTTACTTATTTGGCCATTTAAAAGGCACTTTGTGCTGGTTTCAGTTTTAGTTGGACTTTAGACTGGCACCATTGCATTCTGTGGAGTGATTTTTTTTTTTTTTTTTTTTTTTTTTTGTTCCTTTTGGTGAGACTTTTTCAAATCATTCCAGTAGAAGTGTAGCAGTCATCAGATTTACTCATGGAGAATAAGAAAACCTGCAAATGTTTTGCTTGAAGTTACACTTTGGTGAACTTTAACCAAACACAAGCTGC
>OMLM01009834.1:0-21692 GCA_900302695.1 Helostoma temminkii | reverse complement strand
TTTTTTTTTTTTTTTTTTTTTTTTTTTTCCCCCATTCATCCAGCCGATCCTCTCAGCTGATAGTAGAGTGGTGAGTGTCTGCAGCCTTTGTTATGCTATGAAAAAGAGTGCATGTAAACCACTAATAATTAACTGGAAACAAAACCTTGGTCTCTGTAGTACCTCTCTTCAACATACTGTGTCTTTAACTTTTTTTTTTCAGTTCCTTTTGGTGAGACTTTTTCAAATCATTCCAGTAGAAGTGTAGCAGTCATCAGATTTACTCATGGAGAATAAGAAAACCTGCAAATGTTTTGCTTGAAGTTACACTTTGGTGAACTTTAACCAAACACAAGCTGCCTTGACTGTGTTGACCTCTGCAGGAACAGAAAGCCAGATGGTAGTAAATGAAGGAGGGTATTGTAATAAATTTGCTTGTGTTGCTACATTTGCCTTTATTTATCTCTCGTCTGTGGGAGTATGTATAGTAACAGTATAACTATTCCACAGAAGAATAATGTTTGTAGAAAATCACTCAAATAAACTTTGAACTTAGTGGCAGTAGTAGTAGTAGTAGTAGTAGTAGTAGTAGTAGTAGTAGTAGCAGCAGCTAGTTATGCACCAACTTCTGCAAGAAGTCACAGTAGCTGTTTTTACACAAAAATTGCAGTCAGTTTGATTCCTGTTGTTTTAATTTAGTGTATATGTATACAAAATGTCAAACTATTATCCTAACAGCTTTTCCTCTGAGTGGTTGCTTGGGTGCTGCTTGGGGGGGTGCCATTGGGTGGACGGGCACCCCCTTATGTAATGGTAGAGGAAACACTAGGTATTAACCAAGTTAAGATTGAACTACCACAGCAACAACAGTACTTCAACATGTAACAAGAGTTGATACTCAGCAAGGTGGTAATTCTTACGTTATTATTCTTCTGTAAACCAATCATAGCCATCAAGACTCACACACAGCTCCACACAGGAGTTCAACACTTTTTTGTTGTTGCAGCGTACCAGTGACATGCTTTTGCTATGACGACACAACAACATTATAGCCAATGAAATAAAGTTTCCAGTGATGTGTCCAGGACTTTGTGAGGGGAAGTTACCTGAATTTCTCTGCCAAATATAGGCAGACACAAGTTAGTTTCTAAGTCTGCTTCAGTATCACTTAATCAAACTAGAAAATATTTTCTTTACAGCAGGGGTTCAACTAAAAGTCCAGGAGGTCCACTCACTTCAAGTCCTCCCTAGTCGAGTTCCAGACTGATTTGTCGTTGATTTCAACAAAAAAGATTTTTTAAAATGTTTTTTAATTGTATATTTTACAGTCAAAAATGAAAAGTATTTAAGAAAACACCTCTCTGTTCACTACCAGACAGATTCTTATGAATGAGTAAATTTTTAGTGATGTAGACATCTTCTCAGAAAGGTCTAATGTGTCCATATTCGAAAATGTCAGTATAACAGAGAAAATATGTCATTGTTTGAAAAAACTCAAGATAATTATGGCCATTTCTTCCCGTTATTTTCAAAGGGCATGTTTTATTTGTCATAAAATTTAGCTTAAAAGGTGTATTTCATCGTTTTGATCAATTCAATAGGCTTATAATTAACTGAGGGTTTAACAAGCCGAAAGAATGAATTCTTTTGGACATACCTTTTTTAGATTTGCATGGATTTGTCTGTGAGGTCACCCTATAAATTAACTTTATTGTGGCTACTTTTTATATTTACACTAAACCAAATAAATAATAATTCCATGAGCAGTGATTAAAAATAAACCATATTTGTTTTGCTCATCAGTAATGTAGTCTTGTGAACTGGCAGATCACTGGGCGATTACACAGGTAATGGACTTGACTGCATCTTAAATTAACCCAAGACTGCAGCCTCACTCACATCTACACAAAGACACCTATAACTCCTCAGCTGCCAATAAATTGGCTCATCCCTTTTTTCTCTTACGCTGCACCCAGTCCTTTAGTCTGTTACTACAAATAGATGACTTCTAGATCTTAGGTAACGGTATGGGGGATTAACAACCTACTGCAATAAAACCACTAAAAATAACAGAAATCCAAGTCTTTAACCTTTGATGTCATCTACATTAAGTGTAAACCCTGTATAAAATATAAAAATAAATCCATTAGCATCTACTGGGATGTAGTTTGACAGTGTAGATTGGTGGGTAAAATGAAACGTATTCATTTAAAATCACATTTACAACACAATATTTTCAATACCTACTGTACTTGATGATATCATAGATTTTAGAGCTGTTTTTTGTGCAGTTTGGCAACCCAGTTATTTGAAAATTAAACTGCTTATACCCAGTGGTTTAATTTGTAGTATACTCTGATTTGTAGTGTTCCTGTTGTGAGCATCAGGTTCTTAAAGTGAATGGGATTCTGGCTTAGACCAGTGTTACTGATTAAAGCCAAAGCAGCAGCTCGCTATGAGATACAACCACTGCTGATTCAGTGGCCCCCATTGACCTGCTGAATTCAGATTTACACAAAATGCCCAGAGCAGGTTGAACTGCCCATCAAGTGAAGCTTGCATGCTACCATCTGTCACCAACACACAGCTAACCTCACAGACCTCACAGAGGCCATGTGAAGCAGAGTTAGACTTGCCAATGCAATCTGTCACTCCCAGGGACCAGTAATCCTGGATAGCTGGAAGGTAGAGCCAGATGCAGATTGCAGATTTTGTTGTTACACCTAACAAAACCGCATAGTAGGAAAAAAAGCACCTTTACTTGAAATATAATTTTGAATGGTTAAAAAAAATCCTAAAAAATTATTTACTAGCCAACAATAAACTGCTGCTATACTTGAGTCTACTGCCACCTTAATGGCACAAACTCATCACGAAGCCGACATTACATAAAGTTGATCGCATTCAAAGTGATGCATTTTTCACTTGGTATTTGTAACCTAGTTTCAGGCCTAATGTCACGTTTCAGTGAGTCACACTGAACACACGGGCGTTGAAGTAGCTGCTGACATCGGTGTTATTAGTTTTCTGGTTTGATTGTTTCTGGTGTTATTAACCAAACACATTACTTTTTGACAAAATTTGCAATTTTTGTTTGTCTTTTAAAATTTAGCCCCAACCAAAACTCACTCAATTAATGTGAATTGATGCAACTTATTTTATTTCACAACTACAGAAAACTTTTTATTCCTCCACACACACCCACAGTGGTGCTCACTAAGACCTGCGAACAAACATTAATGTGAGAAACCAGTGGAGTTCCCCTTGAACACTGGCAACAACCATGCAAAGTTATCAAACAAGTAACAAGGCTTTTGTAACTACTTGTATGTAGTACATTGTTTCCTGTACATTTGCAGTTGTTGTGTTTGGATTTTATTCTATTTCGTTTTCTCACACATCAGGATTTTAGCCACATGACTGACAATAACATCTCTTGCCTGTGTTCACAGTATATTTTCCCTGCTTGTGCAACAATGAGTGTGAATCTATTGTGTGCAAGTGCATTTTAGAATCAGAGACAATAAAAATCTAATTTTGCTCCAAGTCATTCCATCTCCCCGACTGCTTCCTGCTGGTCTGTGAAAATAGACCCAAAATGTCAGTTCTCAGATGGAGCCTTTAAATAGGAATGAGCCCCATTTCTAAGAGCAGAGGAGAATCGGCGCGGCCGCCATCACAGCTTAATGTATTGATGCAGCTCAGCCTTCAAAGAACATGTTACCTGAATAATGGATCACAGACAGGGAGAGACAAGAACATGCAGAACATGTGGAAAGGCAGTTAGTGAGTTTTCTACCACAGTCTGTAAGGGCAGAGACACACTAAGCCCACATGAAAGTCCAACTGTTGCATCACCCTACATCACCATTGCCTGGCTGTTGAACAAGCTGCAAATCCAGCAGCCAACAGCTAGCTAGCATGTACGTATGGGTGTGTTTCAATGTGGAATCAAAAACAAACTCCCTAAGGCTAAGGGGCTTAAAGTCACTCGCCTTCCCATATTGTATACCATCTCATGTGTCTCACAGTATTAGTATTATGCATCTGGAACACCTGTCTAATACTGGACTTCTCAGCAAAATAATCAGGTAATACAGTGTATTGGCCAGTAGAGTTATAACTATTCACTTTGCCATTTCATGATATAAATTAAGACCAAAAGGATTAATGTGATATGTCACCCTCTCATATTGCTGGTTCATTGAAGAGCTATTTATTTGTATTATTATTATTTATCCACTGACAAGGCTCGGCATCATCGTGTGTTAACAACACTGTAGCATTTTGCAGTGGCTTTAATTTTTATGACTAGTGAATATGTGTGACTGGCTGTTATCCAGCGTTTGAGCTAATTAATTATGTATGCTAAATATGATTACGTGGTTGTATTGATTTCATGTTATGAGAACTGGACCTTCTTCACTCATCGACCTGATTTCACTATTGTGTTTTCATCACACTTGGAATCAGGTTCTGTGTGACTGTAATTGTCACGTCCTGATATATTAATTTGACTTTGTGAGTCTCTCTCTCTCTCTGTCCCTCTTTTTCTCTCTCGTTGAGCTGTGACTTGATTTAAGATTTACTGTACAGGCCACTTTGCCACTGGCAGCAGTCACAAGGGGAGAGACGGGGGGAGGGAAGAAATGCAGAGACGGAGATTCCCTTCCCGCCTCCCATCCCCCCTCTTTACTCCCACACTGTCAACACAGGCAACTAGTGTGTCCACAGCGCCACTGCAGTGTCATGGTGGTGGTGGGGAACTACAGCTCACTGTTTACAAAGCAGCCGTCCTCCCCAGGCACTGCTGCTGTCAACTGGGATTTAAGCAGAGGGTCTACTGATCAGTGACTCAACAGTCTGTAGGTTTTGATTTCACTCAAATGCAACAACAATTTTTTTGTTTGTTTGTTTGTTTGTTTTTTTATAAATGTGATCTTGTTCAGGCCATCCGCTATCACGATTGGCTCAAAGAGATGCCAGCATCTTCTACATTTGTTCATCGTGTTATGTGGGAGGAAATTCTAAGGAAGGAGAGTTATCAGGAATAATGTTCTGAAAAAGAACATAACATTTCAACAGCAGTGTTCATTATTCAACACATTGAAAAAGCCTCTTAATTCACAAAATATTCTAGATGGTAACTGAATATTTAAGCCAAGTTACTGAATATTTAGGCTATGACTTCACTATTGATCCTGGGTGTGAAACTAGAAGTGTTAATAACACTCTCTCTGAGTGTTGTTGTGTGTTATTGTTTTGTTTTGTTTTTTTTCTTTAAGTTTCTACTCCACTGGTGCTTTTCCATCAAAAGCACCAGGTCAGGGTCTTTCTGTGTGGAGTTTGCTTGTTGTCCAACATTGCCAACTTAGGTTGTGCTGCAACCTAAGTAGGCAATGTGAGCCTACACAGTGAGCCTGCACAGATAATAGATGCATGAGGAGAGAGAGGAGGGGTGTCCTTGTATTGTCTTGTTATGATTTTTGCTTTGTAACTGTTTATTTACTAAAACAAATGTAATTTAGTTCAGTGTTTTTGCTGGTTATCAAGTACAGTAACAGCAGGAGAAATACTGTGAAGGAAAGACAAAGTTGTTGATGGGCTGCTGTGAATTCTGCCTGGAACTGCTTCCAACTCCATCACTCATATTAGTTTCATTGCCGAGTTTCTGTTCATCGTTGCTTCAGAGCCCTTTTCCACTCTTCTGCAAACAACAGTCAAGATGATTAGATAATAAAAAAATGTGATCATTAAAAAATGCACATCCGCCACCGCTCTCTATGACCTCAATGAATATTTGTTTTTCTGGTCCAGATGTACCGTAGCCAAGTCATTGAATTAACTGAACACATTCCAACAGTTTAGTTTTCCCCTACTGTGGTATTTTCACCACACGTTTAGTGCATGAACACATGCTGACCACAAAGTGCTGGGGTGTAGCATGTTTAAAAGTTAGCAGGCAGCTGAAACATTTGCAGTGTGAAACTTTTGTAAATTTGAAGTGAAAAGAGTCGGACAGCTGCTTATGGTTTAATAATAGGCTTAAGAGCAGGATGTGTGCAGTGCCAGTCAGTAGTAAGAGCGGGTTTCAACACGACAAATGTTGCTACGTAGCACTGAGCTACTTTTGTAGCCGTGTTTGCAATTGTGATTAAGTTACTTAATGTGAAATCCTTATCTGAGGTGCTTGGCATTACTTCTATGTCTGACCCTCAGAGCAGTCTGCTCACCGACAGCTGTCTCCGTGGCAAACACATTTCTCACTCACTAGAGACAGAGGAGCCAGGCGGAGATGAGGATCACTGAGCTGACATGCCAGAGAACCTCTTCTTCTGCTGTCTTGGCCACAGAGTCGCTGCCTGTCTCCAGATCCCTGAACAGCTCAGCCGTGGCAGCCTTATTCCCTTGTAAAGGTGATGCAACTGGCTCCTACTCTGCTGCCTCTGTCTCGAGTGCAGAGTCTGTTGTTGTTGTGGCCCGACTACACCAGATGAGCAAAAATTCAGTGGTCACATGAGTAGACACAGTAGCCCTCTAGAGCTTTACACAATGTCATGTGCATTGTGTTATCGTATCCTGTTTTCTCTTGCAGTTGCAGTTTAAAGGTAACCATGTGAAATCAGCTCTGGTGGGAAATGGTGTTCAGGCCAGGTGAACGCTGGGGAGAAATTTGACGTTTTAGTTGAGAATCTTGCCTGATGCCAGACGAGAGTTTACAAACAATCCCATGTCAGCCCTAACATCTGCTTTCACACCTTCCATTAATACAGATTTTTGTTATTGTGGTTCTGCTGCCATTGTGATCGGGTCTTAGTCTGCGAAAGTTGTAGGCAGAGCTGACAGGTGTGTCCACTACATGGTGTGTCAAGGCAAGAAAGGGAGGATACTCTCGAGTAGCTAGTGTTCAACATATAGGTTATTTAATAGATGGTTTCAGCTGAAGGCTTCAGTGAGCTACTTTTAATAGCCTTGTCCTCCACTCAGGAGGTATTGCAGTAATAAATATTTCCTCTTATGTTATGTGATGAGAGCAACAGCGTGCGTCTGCATGTGTTTGATCGGCCAACAACGCACACAAGCGCTTGATGTTCAGGCGGCGTTTCACGTTACAGGTCTTAATCACATTCATGCTTGTAAGTGATATGCAATCAGCTCTGGTGTGAACACCGATGTGATCCTACAACACCAACCTGATCTGGGTCCCAGAATGAAGAAAATGTATTTGGTTTGATCGCACTTCTTTCAATGTGTCACTTGAACGCAAAAAGGTTGGATTTGGATCGGGCACCACAATGTAATGTGAATGTAGTGTCTGTTGTGTTGTGCATTCTCACACTTGGCTCACCTTGGTAACGTCTAGATATGTTCAGGCTCCCAGTGTATGTCTATATTTTTCTTTAGTTTTCTGTAGACTATAGTTCCACTCACTCACTTTGTGTTTGCTTTTAAACCTGGCTGAGGTCCAGTGAAAAAGCTTCAAGGCCCACCTCCAGCAATCAGTCACATTCTGTTTGTGCCGCATTTACACCTGCAATAATGTTTATTGTTCCAAATCCAGATAGTGGTTGAATGTTAATAAGTCACATTCCTCTGTACATTTTTATATTCCTAGTTTGTCTACATTGCACCTCAGTCAAATGATGTGCATCATGTGTCATGTTCACTGAGCAGCAATGCTTTTCCCTTCACTGACCACTCTGTCTCTCTCTGTTTTTCAGGCTAGGTGTGTGTGTGCTGACCTCATGGTGTAACAGGAATAAAGATGAGCATTAGCAGTGATGAGGTCAACTTCCTGGTCTACAGATACCTACAGGAGTCAGGTATCTTCTAAACTCCTAATATCTAAAGTCTTTTTTCAAGTTTATTCTCTTTTCTGTGGTCAACCTCCAGACCGTCGATGGCCAGATACATGAAGTCTCAACGGCTATGTTAGTTATTAGACATCAGAAAATATATCACAATACAAACAACACAAAATGCATCACTTGTGTAGACACTTCCCCAGTTCAGCTGCGCTTCTAAGTGTATTTATTCCAAGTTTACATATACAGTAGCACATTCTTTTAGACTTATTTTTGAAGTACAGACTATTTTTTGTTTTGTTACTTATTTTTTGAATAATAAGCCCATAACATATATATCAAATCATACTGAGGAAAAACAAACCATATCGTTTCATCCGTATTATTATTGAACTCAGTGTTTTGGTTTAAAGTGGAAGCAGTCAGATCCAAATTATGAGCTTTTCAGTGATTACTTTTCCAACACACATCTGATGTATGGGCTAACATACTAAATAAATCTAGAGAGAAATGACCTTCTGTGCTGCTGCTTGTGTATTATTTACATTCAGCCTCCACCTACAAGCTGCATGGTGGTTTGTTACGTCAACTTTGTTGCTGTGTATACACAACACAATCAGTGTGGGTTAGCTTTGTAGAATGTAATGAAGATAAACAGCACTGTCTGTCTTCAGTTTTTTGTTTTTTTTTTCCTTAGTAGGACAAAAGCGAGTGCTGCCTGCCTGCTCCATATTGACTGCCTTCACCCTGAAAGCAGTGCTAGAGGCTTTACGAAGAGTCACTTTGACACACACAAGCTGCCACTGAACTGACCGGCACATGCCCAGTTGATCTCAATCTTTTAAGACAGAATAAAATGTAAAGGTTAAAATGAGTCTTCACCGCTCTATCGGTGTGACTGACAATAACCTCTATCTAACTGCGGTGAGCCATGTAAACCAAAACCCTCATTTCAGCACAAAGGAGGCTGCCAGAAGGCTTAGTCCAGCTGGCACGGCTCCACTGTTGTGTGCAACACTAACAGAAAGCTGTGCAGTCTATAGCCTATGGTACTAGCCTATGGTATAAGTAAAACATTTTCATCAAGAGATGGAGAAAGATTTGTGTTTAGTAAAAGGAATTAGTTTTTTGTTTTTTTTCCAAAATGAGGCATGGTTGACAGCGGGCAGCCCAAGGTCAGGTTCTATTTCCTGATTAAAATCTTCAGGGAAGGTTAGACAGCATGACTGATACAAACACAAAGCAATATAGATGTACTTTGCTGAAGCCACTCAATGCATTTTTATTGTCACATCAGAGTGTTCATTGCATTGTAATGAGGGCGAATGAAATGATCACAAATGCTGATGCTGTGCAGTCATTTCAGTGATCTGTTAACTATGCTGGATGTCAGATGCACCTGAGGCAGCAACACAAACACTCAAATATGAGAAATGCTCAGATGTGCAATAGAAAAAAACATTTTAATTTAATGTTCTTCTGAACTTACAGTGGCTTCAGGAAGCATTCAGATGCTTCAAAAAGATCAAAATGCACTCTCCATCTCATCATTTCTCTTCTCAACTCCAGGGTTCTCCCACTCAGCCTTTACCTTTGGTATAGAGAGTCACATCAGCCAGTCTAACATCAATGGTGCTCTGGTTCCCCCTGCTGCCCTCATCAGCATCATCCAGAAGGGCCTGCAGTACGTCGAGGCTGAAGTCAGCATCAATGAGGTGGGAACCAAACACAATCAATAAAAATGTCCTCCTTCCATTTTTTTGTTCCCTCTCCAACTGGTCATTTCTCCCGTGCTCCGTAGGACGGGACGTTATTTGACGGGCGACCTATTGAGTCTCTGTCCCTGATCGATGCGGTGATGCCGGACGTCGTTCAGACACGGCAGCAGGCCTACCGGGACAAGATGGCCCAGCAGCAGGCTGCCGCTTCAGCACCCACATCTGCCACTGGAGGCAGCATCACCGGCAATGCCAAGAACGGAGAGAATACTGCCAACGGGGAGGAGAACGGAGCCCATGCCTTAGCAAGTGAGCGATAGCTTTCTACATACTTTTAACTACTTGAGCAGCATTTTTATTCAAGAATGAAAGTTACTTTTTGATCACAACTTGTTTGACTTGTTAACCTAACCTCCTGTCTGCCTTCCCCCTGAAACTCAGACAACCACGCAGACCTGATGGAGGTGGACGGAGATGTGGAGATCCCCCAGAACAAGGCCATGGTCTTGAGGGGCCACGAGTCAGAGGTGTTCATCTGTGCCTGGAACCCAGTCAGTGACCTGCTGGCATCGGGGTGAGTCACCTGTGACGGTGCTCTGTGTACTGTGTATTCAAACCCCTTCACTTTCTTTATGCTGGCGTTGGAGTTGTACATGTAGCATGTACACCTTTTTTTTTTTTTTTCATGATTGCGATAATTCTACTGTTTGTTTATTATTGATGTGTTTAGTTGGTGGTGATTCGAACTAGAGTGTGACAGCTGAAGAAGAAGAGCTGGTTCTAATATTTTGGCCACCTCATTCATTTAAAAAAAAGCATGGCCATAAGGAATAAATATAAAAGTAATAATACACCAGTGCTACAGCTGTATGAAGCAACAATCCTAATAGCATTACATGTGACAGTTAATTAAGCTAACGGCTCTGTGCTGGAACCAGTGACGTCTGTGGCGAAAAGCCAGACCAGTATGGCTGTCTGAAATGTGTCTGTCTCTCTGTCAGGTCCGGTGATTCGACAGCTCGTATCTGGAACCTGAGCGAGAACAGCACAAGCAGCTCCACACAGCTTGTCCTGAGACACTGCATACGAGAGGGAGGCCAGGACGTCCCCAGCAACAAAGACGTCACCTCACTAGACTGGAATGTAAGGACACTGACAAACATGATGTAACACGAGTCACTCTGTATGGGTGTGTTCCTTGGATTTAGTATGGGTCGTAGTGGAAATCATGTTGAATGTGAAAGTGCTGCGACGCTGCTTCACAGTATTAGTGCACTTTTAGCACTTTTATGAGCATGAACAAAATTCTGAAATGATGGCTGCCAATCCTCATCGTTTGAGACCCGTACGGTCCGTTTACCCCAAATTAAAATGCATACTTCGTCACAGAGGAACTCCCAGAGCGCCTCCGAACATTTCTGTTAATGATATCTAACAGCAGAAAGGCATCAGGGACTGGAATTTTTTCCTTCATTTGAGCCAGTGGGCTGTAAATCCGAGCCCAAGTGCAGAAGCAAAAATTTCCTGGAGAGCGTCCACGCTGATGGAGAACACAGGCCTCTCTCTCTCACAATAACCCCTGAATCACAGCAAATGTTCATTCAGCCTAGAGGCTTCAGGCAAATACTGCAACTGACTTAAGTTGTATGAAACCTATTATGTGGTGACACTTCTGTCTCTCTTTCTGTCACAGAGTGAGGGCACGCTGTTAGCAACAGGCTCCTATGACGGCTTTGCCAGAATATGGACGAAGGATGGTGAGATGATTTTAATTTATGAAACATGAGTGTGTTTTTTTTTTTTTTCTTTTTGAATGTCTCAATAATACAAACATTTATGTTAAACAAAACAAATGTACAAACCCTGGTCATGATTGTGACCAGGTATACACAGCCTGTATGTCACATGGCTTAAGTCAACTCTTGAACAATGCTGCCACCTAGTGGCAGATTCCCATGATACCATTGAATCAGTTCGATTTACTTGATAATTTATGTCAGCTGTCGACACACTGTGTGATTCACACCCTCTGGCTCCTTGTTTTAGTTCTTTCCTACAGATTTTGTTCCATGTGTGTCCACAGGTAACCTGGCTAGTACACTTGGCCAACACAAAGGTCCCATCTTTGCGCTTAAGTGGAATAAAAAAGGCAATTTTATCCTGAGTGCAGGAGTAGACAAGGTAGACCAGCATATTAAAAAAATAAAGCTGATTTTTAATAATTTACTGTTTCAGTGGTGTGATTATGATAAGGGCATGTATCTCTAACTGTTCATGTGCATGTATTCTCTCAGACAACAATCATATGGGATGCCCACACAGGAGAAGCCAAACAACAATTTCCCTTCCACTCAGGTACGAAAGCATCCTTCCCACTATTCCTGCGTCTTAGAATTTTCCACCAGCTTTACCAGCAGGAATGTCAGACTAACAGCCCTATGGTCATCGCCCACAGCTCCTGCACTAGATGTCGATTGGCAAAGCAACAACACATTTGCCTCCTGCAGTACAGACATGTGCATCCACGTTTGCAAATTAGGACAGGACAGACCCATTAAAACATTCCAGGGACACACAGTAAGTGGTTTGTGTGTGTAGTGCCTCATCACTGCTATTGTGTAACTTATGAATTGTCCAAAGCACACAAAGAGTGGTAGTTAATGGATAAGAGAATTTGCATAAAAATACATGTTTTTGTTAGTTTTTACTTAACTACCTTATTAATACTCATAGGGAAAGTGTTGCTACATAAATGACCTTTAGATCATTTAGCATTTTATCACACTGTTATGCCAACACTTCAGTGGTATCCCTGTCTTCTCTCTCTGCAGAATGAAGTAAATGCAATCAAGTGGGATCCCACAGGGAACCTGCTGGCCTCCTGCTCAGACGACATGACACTGAAGGTGAGCTGAGAACTAAACTTTGGACATCGTATTATAACAAACACTGCTGAAAGCGAAACTATTGACCTAAAAGCGTCACAGCAAGCTGACATCAAAGCACTAGAGGCAACTACACTGACTGTCATCACCTTTGTCTTGACCAACACTGCCACTTGGAAATGACTCTCTATACCAGCATGTGGTGATATTCTGTAATCGTCATTTAAAAAAGGAAAAACAGGACTCTCACCACTGTGTCTTCCTCCTCACTGACAAGCTCCAGACAGCATTGTTTAACCAGCATTGTGGACACACTGCAGCACCTAGGTAGACAGATGCTCACAGTCAGCCAGACAACCACCTGTAGGTTTGCCGTTTCACAGCCCATAAGGAAGTGAGTGTTGTTTTCCTCACTGGATTCTGAAAAGGGAACCTTTATTAATTTATCTCAAACATAAAGTTAGTAGAGTTACAGGTGTGATGGTTTAAAAATGAGCTGCAGTCACTCTTAACAGGCAGTTTCTGGGCATCTCAGGTAGGACACATTGTGAAGTTCTCATAATGGTCACATTGTATACTAACTGTATTGGTTTTGTAGGCTGCAGACTAAGATGCCAACAACATAATGACGTGTTAAAGCATAAAGGTTGAATCTTATTCATTTTTTGATTGGTGGTTTGTGTCTTTTTTTAGATCTGGAGTATGAAGCAGGACTTGTGTGTTCATGATCTGCAAGCTCACAGTAAAGAAATCTACACTATCAAATGGAGTCCCACCGGGCCTGGAACCAACAATCCCAGCGCTAACCTCATGCTGGCCAGGTGTGTATGTTCTACAATCCTACATGGGCAATGCTACTTAGATGCAGCACAAGGAATTAAGTATACATTGATCCTGTAGTTTGCTGTACAGTTCATATCTTGTAGCTACTCAGTTACTCAGCCAGTTTACTAGCTTATAAATGTGATTTGTGGCCAAGGCCTTTCCTTCTCAATTATGTTACATATTCTTCTTCTAAGCACTGTAGAGTTACGTTTTTGTGATATGTCTTTCTCTGCCTTTGTTGTAAAATGTCCTGATTCAGCAATTTGTCCCCGTTTCCTGCTTGCACAGTGCATCGTTTGACTCCACGGTTCGTCTTTGGGACGTGGAGAGAGGCATCTGTATCCATACGCTGACTAAACACCAGGAGCCAGTCTACAGTGTGGCTTTCAGTCCTGATGGTCGGCATCTGGCCAGTGGCTCTTTTGACAAATGCGTGCACATCTGGAATACACAGGTAGGAAGAAGACTAAGAGAGAGTGTGAAAAAAGTGTGAGAAAGTGTGAAATCTGTTAGACGCTGCAGGAAAACCAGAATAATGGAATAATAAATAATAAAATTGGAGCTGATTTGAGACCTGGTCACAGCAGAGAAACCAACATTCTCTAGGAGAAAAGCTGGGGAAAACTGGATTTCTCTGTAAGCAGCACCTGGTTTGCAGTAAATAAAAGTTTAGATAAAATAATTTTATACAACTGCCCCAGAAACAAATGGTAGTGACTACCATGGATGATTTACCAGCTAAAGAAAACATTGAATATTTATCAAACTGCAGTCCCCAAGTTGCCAAAAAATTACTGCAGCACCAAGAGTATTTGCTGTTACCACAGGGTTGACGTTTTGGTCAAATTACAGCAAAATGGAAAAAAATTAGATTGCCAGAAAAAAGAATTCTGTAATATAATGGGTTTTCTTTCTCTCTCTCTCCTGCTTCTGTCTCCTGGGCCTCAGACGGGCGCTTTAGTCCACAGTTACAGAGGGACGGGGGGAATCTTTGAGGTTTGCTGGAACGCAGCAGGGGACAAAGTGGGAGCCAGCGCATCAGACGGATCTGTAAGTGAACAAAGGACTGTTACAGTGTACATTTTTCTCTGTACCTGCCAGTTTCCAGTTTATTATGATACATTTTTCTCTCTGTACTTCAGCTTGACGTCTTCTCGCTCTCTCTTCTCAGGTGTGTGTACTAGACCTTCGGAAATAGTGCTGCTGTTTGTTGGAAGCCATGGACCGACCATGAATGTGTACATAGCCAAATGACTGTCCCTGCCTGCCCTGTGTACTGCTCATGCTTACGACTATGGCCCCGCCCACTGACGGACAGGAAGCAGGAACCAGGAACAGGATGCAAGCACCCGACACAGCAGGTCCAGACACAGGGATGAAAAGATGGATGGACGGATAAACGGGCGGATGGAAGCGCCCCTCTCTATCTGTGCAGACTCTTACAGAGATGCAGAAGGGACGCAGCGAAAAAAGAAAAAAAAACTGAACAAAAAAAAAGTTACAGATCCGTATATGTACCAAAATTTGGAAGCTATTTTGCTTTTTTGATCTTTAGACCATGCTCATCGTCATCAAAACGGAAAAACAATGAAAAAAATGTTGATCTTTGTTACTAGTTGGATCTCATTGTGCAGACATATCAACCTCTCCCACCATAAAACACGATGGCACTTAGTTTTTTTTTTTTCTTGTTTCAATGTTTTTATATTTTTTATCTCTGGGGCAGGGGGTGTGGGCTGGTCAGGTCAGAGTTTTATTGAGTGGATAAGTGCACACACACACAAACACACTTGGACATTGACATCAAACGGTTCTCAAAAAGAAAAAATCCTTGTCGTTATTTCAAACCTAATGGCTTTTTTCTTCTTGTATTTCAGTAGCGGGTTCAGCAGTCATGAGTGGGTTGAGTTGCAGTACTTGTATGTATCTTCTTCTCCTGAGGACACACGACACCGGTGATGTACGACTAGATGATTCGTACACACTTCCTCTGTCCTGACCTAGTTGGGTTTATTCACAGTTGTTTTCTCCGGACACAACATCACAAAAAGTAAATTTTGACAAAAAGCAGATTGTTCCCTGTCTGAATGTTCAGATCCCATCTCCAGTCGTATTGTCAACCAGTAGGAGTTTCAGCAGTTCTGTGCTTTTACCACATCCCATCTATAAATACATAAATAACTCTGAATAGCATCCTCCTTTAAATTTTATTTGTGAGCACAAATTTTTGCAGCACTACGACGTGTTGCGAGTTCTCAGACCCTTTCAGATAGTGGAGGTAATGAAATTTATTTTCTAAATATTGTAGCAAACAAGCAGAGGTATGAATAAGGATCCAAAGATGGTTCACACAAGTACACAAATTCGAGGAACCCCAGGGTCTGTTTTGTCTGTGGAAAAACTCCTGATGTGATGCAAGTGTGAGCTGCAGTCTGAGCGTTGCCACTACAGGCATGAAATAAGATGTGTTTGATTAACTTTCTCTCAAAATGAACGCCTGATCAATAAAGTTCTAGATCTCCTTATGTTTGTGATACTTCAATACAAGCAAATACAATGGAAAATGCTGAACATTTTGCCATGTAGTCATGGCAATGCTTTGAGAATTCAGTAGCCTGTATCTCCAGCTTGCGGACAGAGGTTGATCATCTCCACTGGCGAGTAATGTTCACTGGGGGTACTCGTTAATGGCCGCTAGGTCAGGCGTTGTCATTTACATCTGTGTACTTGTGGGAACTATGTTCCAGCCCTTAGTTTTAAGGTTGTAAGGAGAAAAATAAAACATTAAAATTTCTTTGAAGATTGGAGATTTTCAGGGGTAGATAATCTGGGGGCAGAAATTATGTAATTGAGTTAAACTGTAAAGAGCAGAACCAAAGAAAAATCCACTGCAAGTGCAGGCAAGGGACGAAGAAGACGCTACAATCTTTGGTCCAATGTGGAAACATTCAGAGCCCTGTATGAAGCATACGATTCTGAACATGGAGACAATTGGTGAGAAACAATAGGGCTTATTTTCCTTGGTTCTGCTCTGTTGAAGGTTTAATTTACACAATACTTTTTTCTTTGCAACATACTATTTTTGTTAATATAACAACCACCCATATTTCTTTGGCATACAGATTAAGGATTGTATTTTAAATTTCGTGTTGAATTTCACGGATTGATCTCTGAAGTGAGGTTGCTGTTCAGATTGGAGCCCAAAGTCAGACTAAACATGGAAGCAATATCTGGACGTGTTAGTTTGTTATTACCAGGTGCTGTATCACAAGCCGTAACGTATTTTAATGAATCTGCCCAGCCGCCTTCATTCTTGTTTCTTCGACACCAAAATTCAGCTCTTTTTATTCTGAGGTTCCCGACTTGCAAAACATTTTATACTCTTTTAAAGAACAAATTTAGACTTACATTTTTTGTAATTTCATTGTAGATTTGAACATAATGTGAATGGATCTATTGGCAGTGTTAATTTACATGTTCTATAAATTGGAAAGATTTTGTTTTGTTACTTTGATGCTTTTGCAAATAGTAAAGGTTGACCCTGTAATGTAAGGCTTAATGAGCTGAGCTGTCATTCTGAAGGCACCTTGCCTGGGAAGTTCTCCCCAGGAGCAAATTACCACTAAATTTGTCTATGTTTTAATAAAGAAATGTTTTACTTTTCTTTTTGCTTGAATCTTTTTGGGAAACGGTCCTGGAACCCCTTACTCACACATAACATGATTCAAAACCAGGTTGCTCTGGAAGCAGGTATGTGGAGTTCTATTTGTCTCAAACGTAAGTGCACCATGGACATTCTGGGAATAGAGAACAGCTTTTTTGCATGAACATAAAGAAAATTTCATCATCCAAAAAAATTCCTGTTTTCTCAAACCCTTGACATGTTCGCAGCACCTTTCTTACTCTATCTGAGCCTGGCAGAGTTAAAGTGAGTTTAGTTTCATTTCAGCTAAGTTGTACAGCTGATAAGTTTAGTCTCCAGTCCAGTTTCCAACTGGACCGCTGTCAAGTAGGGGAAATGGGGTGCACCTTCTTTAAAATAATTTGTTGTGTGCATGCAAAACATTGTTTTTGTGGGTAAAAGATTTTCTAAACTCAGAATTGGGACAAATATTATTTCATATTAGAGTTGAACCTCAGCAGCCTCACTGTTCTCTCTGCCGATGTCAGACCCAGTGATCAATCATCAGGAACTGGCCACGGATTTTTTTTTATTCAATTTTGAACTTACACATCAAGTTTGTGCCCACAGTGAAAGTTTCAGTTCTAGTTTGGCTTCAGTCATGTCTGACAAAACCAAAAACTGCTTCCAGAGCATCTCTGCTCAACATTTACAACACAGTACAACATTTTCCCATGTATTCTATGTATCCTCTGTGAATAATTGGAGATTTCTACAAATGGAGTTACCAAGGTTTCATGTGTTCCTATGCAGAGTCTGTACTATTTGGTTTGTCGTCCCTGTAATTGAAAAACTGAAATTCAAAACCTCATAAAAATATCTCATACTGACAAAATCCTCTGTGTTCATGCCATCTTAGGTCTGTGCCATGCAGTTTGTCTGTATAAAGGTGGCCAGCCGTCATAAACAGAGCATCATGTCAGCCCAGCAGAATCTCTCCAATGTGTTTCTAAGGCTTTTTTTCTGCAACTCATATTGCATCGATCTGTTATCATTTAAGTTAGATCAGTGAAAGTCCAGAATAAAATATATTTTGATAATAGTTTTGAGTTTGTATTTGTGTGTTTGTGTGCAGAGGTATAAATAGAAAATATGTCTGATTAGGGGTGGAATTCACAAACTACTAGACCTTGTTTCACTGTACATACTGATGCGGTGTAAACAAGACCACAACCTCAGAACGTCTGCCATTCTACCATTCTACCATTCTGTACCAGATTGAAATTGACTGAAATTCATTTTTGTAACTGGTACATGTTAAAATTGACTCTTTCGCTACCTAATTATTGTGATTGTAATTTTCCTATGTCTAAAACAGGGAGAAGTGCATTGTGGGATTGTTAGCATGTGCTCTACTTTTAGTGTTGCATTGTGGGATATTTTCAGTGCACTATATAGGTTATGAGAATTTACTCTCAACATTCGGACACCACTAAAAAATAACCAGCACCCTATATAGTGAGTAGAAGGTGATTTTAGAGGCAGCCAGAGGCTTGTCTGAAGCTTGTCCAGGAGTGTTTTGGCTATTTGGGATGATGGTTCTTATCAGTATGATTGACACAAAGTAGTCTCAGGTCTCATTCACCCTTTTCTCCTTTCTGTCTCCCTGACTGTATCACACCATGATGCTATGATGCTAGGAAAAGATTTGTTGTCCATCCAAGAAAACTAATGTTTAAATTGACTCTAAATGTACTGAACGAGGATGATGGTAAATATTACATGAGCTTGTGCTTCAGTTTTTACCCGCATCCACCATGAGTCATGGACAAAAAACTGCTCACTCATCTACTCCACAGATAAAACACTGTTGAATTTCCATTAACTACTGGTGGTTTTAATATTGTGGTGGCGGTGGACAGGAGTCAACACAAGCACATTGTGTTGACACCTGTCTATCTTTTCTTATGCTGATCCCTTTGCCACCATAAACGTGTTGAAAAACTTGTATTGGTCTTATCAAACCAGGTTTAAGGTACAGAGGAATGGAATGTAGGTCTGTAGGAGGATCGGACTCACGTCTTAGTTTCAATCAGTAGCTGAGGAATTAAAAAGGGATTTATTCACTCAAGCACATGAACAACTATCAGAATAATATCACGCAAAACTGCAATAACATCAGATTCCTTTAGTATTTCAGTGTGGATAGCATGATTCTTCATCATTCATGGCAATGAATGTCATTGAAGTCTGTCTCTATAATGACACCAGCACATCAGCAGTTGAATCCAATTAGGCTTCTTCACAACCTTCCTACTGTGACAGCTTTCAACTCATGCCAAAACACAAAGTGGGCATTTGTAGCAGCTCAGATCCTTCCAGAAGAGAATAAGTTTCCTGTTATTTAAGGTAATCATCTTACAGATGCAATGTGAAGTATACGTACATTAACAACTCATTAAATGTAGGTGTATTTTCTAAAAATATACCTACATAATGTGCATAAGCCACAACTCAAATGTCTTAAGGTACCTATACAAAAGAAAGTAGGATTGTGTGCATAATGATATCATCAGAATATATCATGTGATTCAAAAAAGTTCAGATTGTTTTTTTATTTTATAGTTTGACCATACACAAACATATGTGCACCTCATGGACAGAGGTCATGGTCGACTACTGGCTTATGTTAACTGCCTTCAAAGTACATAGACATAAGTATACTTATAGTATACACGCAAGCTTGGTCACGTGAGGTGCACATGTTAATCACTGTGGACTGGTCGGCACACGGCTTCTCATACACTGTGGTTTCCCAAGGATTTCACGTTCCCAAATCTACAGTCAGCAGGCTTACGCTGTGAGATCATCAGACTACCCGCTGTAGTGATGGATGATGTTGGCCGAGCATTTGCACAGGTGGTCATAAGTCCAGTGTTGTCCAGGTGTGTGGACACCAATGATGGATGCCACGTTGACAACAAGAGCAGCAGCACCATGCCAAGGCTCACGTTATCATAGAGCATGGCATGGCATAGTGAAATAATACAGGATTATTGTTGCTTTAGGCTCTGGAGGTCCACCACACCTTTGTCACTGTGCTGTCCCTGTGCACTGCCTGTGCTGCACTACATTTGTCTCACAGCAGGGGACATCTTTGAGCTAGTTGCAGACGTAGGGGACATCGTGGTGTGGTTTCACCATGCCCAGAGAGAAGGAAACACAGTGTACGTGACACCCAAACCAAATAGTTGTGCTGCTCTCTCTGTTTGCAACCAGTGGAACTGCAGAAACATGATTTGAAGTCTTGACATGAAGGCCTAGGAAGCAGTCCAAGATAAAAGGCATCCTAAAGAGTCAAAGCCTCCCTGAAGTAAAGATGACCAGAGGTTTACCGATCTGTTAAACACTGTGTCTACAGAAAAATGTTCCTCAACAGAAAAATTACAGATTTTAAATATATAGCACAAGATTCAGAGATTCTGGAGAAACCTCTGTGTGCAACGGTGAAGGCCAAAACACAATATTGGGTGCTCATGATCTTGGCACTGTATTAAAAACACTACCCTAGTGTTTTCACCCTACTGGACGACTGAGGTTCATGCACCTCCTTGATGCATATGTAACAGGAACAGTTTAAAATACATGTTGCCTCCAATCTTATTTCAGCATTTTCCAATTAATACATTTTATAATACATTACATCCAAATAATATCTGATAATTGTGATGATTATGATTCCATTATGGATTTTTTTCTTACGAACAAGAAGTATATCCAAGTATACTATTAGTCTATTTCTTTTAGACTAAAAATGAACAAGTATACTTTTTATGTACTTATAGAAGGTATACTACACAAAGTAGTATATAAGTATACTTGCTACAAACTGACAAGTGCATGTCAAAGTATATTTGGCCTGTACTTGTACTTAGACTTATACTGTAAGTCTAAGTACAGTACAGTAATTGTATAATGACAAGTATATAGAAATACCCAGCATGCATTTCAGTAGTTTAAATTTATGAACAAACAACTATTAAGGTTATAAATCCTTTTTTATTTTTTATTGTTTTAATTGTGTGACAGTGTTTAAAGAGACTAGTTATAATTTCACCAACCATACTTAAAGTAAATGAAATTATAAACTTATAACTTAGTGAGAACGGTAGAAGTTACCTCTCAGTAAGTTTAGACTGAATGTTATTACTTCCACAATCACACACCTGTGATGATTGACACAGCTGTACTTCAGTTTATCAACATGGTGGAAACCTACTGCACTGAAACAATTTTCAGAAGTGAGAAGGATTTTAAGATTTTAAGTTTATTTTAAGAGAATACTTTGATTACCTGGGAAGTAAACTGTCTTTACATCACTAGTAAACTAACAGTATATATGAAAGTTTATTTATAGTATACTTCAAGTATATTTTTATAAACTAAAAATTAGGCCAATTTAGTCGCAAGAAGTGTTAGAATAGTATACTTGCAAGTATACTACAAGTACATAGACATAAGTATACTTATAGTATACTATAAGGGAAGTCCTACTGCATCAGAAGTGAGGAGATAAAGTTTATTTTAAGAGTAAGTATACTTATAGTATACGTACAGTACTTGAAGTATACTTGTATTTGTGATTTTGTCTTGTCCTGTCTCCCTTTGTCATAAACCAGTTCTTATGTCAAGATGTAAGTTAAACCGAAATACAAACTGATGCATAGAGACTGTTTCATTAGATGTCCCACTGCTTTACAACACAGTATTTTGTATGAAATTAGTCCACATGCATTATTTTACTGGTACAGTCTTATCTGCAGGTGCTTTCCTTTATCATTACTTCATTGAGCCTGTT
>OMLM01009833.1:58946-73783 GCA_900302695.1 Helostoma temminkii | reverse complement strand
ACCACAGTTCCCCACTGTGATATCAAAATATATCTTCAGTCAACTAGAGCACAACTAAAAACAGAGCATTGCCCATGCACATAGGAGATTACTGAGTCTGTGTTGTTATTGCAGGCTGCTGGATTCTGGTAAGGGAAAGGCCACAGGGCTGTTGTTGCAAAGTGATTCAGCTTGTGACTTGGCATATCTGAGTTCATAGCTTTGCTTCGTGTAAAAGCTCTGCACTGCTACAGCTGTGGCTGTGGGACTACAGCAAATATTAAGCAAGTAAGTAAGTATAAGTATACAGTGCTTATTGAAATGTGTATGTGTGTCTGTGTGTGTGCGTGTGTAAGTCAGTGAGCAAGAAGGCCAGTGATAAAAAACAGGAGATGTTTGTGTGGCTCACCCACAGTATTGTCATGCATTTCAGGTTGCATGTAATGCCTCTGAGCCTTGGAATGATGAGAAAAATACCATAAGTGTGTGTTAGCTTTACGGGGTCATTAAAAATGCACTAACACTGTGACATTTTGCCTGGTTGGTAATACTGAGGCACTATTACGAGCACTTACTAGAGTAATGTTACTCCAAAACAAAGGACAGAGGCATGATGGCAGTTTTGTCTCAGGCAATTCATTTTATTTTAAAACCTTAAGATAACCACTGTTATAAAACCAAAAGCTGGAAAAGACTGGTAACACTTTACTTATATATTTACTCAACATTTGTTGAACTGGTATTGGTGTAAGCGTTGTGCTATATATAAGAAACTGTTAATCAATCCAAAATGGTAATTAGTATATTGTCGTTCCATCTGTTGATGCCTCTAAGTGTTACAGTTATAATTGTAGCAAGTCAGAAAAATGGTATGTTCTAATTAGACCTGTGCACTCAAATCACAATTAGCGTACACAGTGTGATTGAGAAATAAATCATTTACAGACACAGAATACAAATTCTGTTTAATTTTAAATTTAAAAATAGGAAGTATAAGTTATAGGTTTTTCACATTATAGTATATCATCAAGGAAAAAGGAAATTTTATCTGTGTGCATTAAGTTGGGCATTCTGTGGAGCAACATAGTTAGCATACATATTTGCTAATAATATTAAGCATCAACAAAGCATTATTGGTAGTTATGGGAATCAACTGTATATTATTTCTCTCAGACTTGAGTTAATGCTTGACCATGCAATGTTTATCTGCCACACATAGTGTACATTGATTTAGGAATGTGTTAGCACTGCCACTGGTATTTGTCACTAGCAAGACACCAGGTTCACCAGATCCAGTTTTTAGGCCAACTCAAGTTATCAGCATCATCCTGTTCACCTGTGTGTGACCTCTCTACACACTTTCTCTCTAAAGATTGCTTAGTGTTCTCAAGAGACTTTCTGCCAGTGCATCAAAGCGAGAGCCTGTCTCTGAATTTAAAGTGACAGCACATACTTCTAATACTAGCTTTTTTTTATTAGTTTGTGTAATTTTGTAGTACAGTTACTAGGTATTATTAAGTATTATTTTACACAGCTCCTATTTTTTCATGCAAGTACTTAAAAAGTCATCTTTATTTTATACATATCTTTACAGCTAAAGTTGTGTGCACGTGTTTATTGTGATCACATACGCATACACTGGCATTTTTGTCTGTGCTGTATCACTGAATGTGTCACAGGCATATAAATGATTCATTAGAAGTATACTGTATTATTCTACTAGTTTTGGCAGATTGCAGAGGTAGTGTTCAGCATGGGCCAGACATCTTGGCACTGCCAAGACATAAGAGATGGATACAAAGTAAATGGCTTTTTTTAATGCAGTGCTTCACATCCATTGTCTAAGGCTGGGCGAGCACTCAGGCTGGACATATTGACAGTGCCTCATGTGTTTTTATCTTTTTACAGATTTTTACAGGAGTTTCTTTAGCTTAATTAAACATAACTCTCCAAAATAAAATAAGCAAATACAAATATTTTAATTATTGGCATAAAAAAATTGTGAGATTGACATGTAAAGTAAACAAAAGTCCTGGATGGAGAAGCTGCCACTGACCAGGATACACGCTTGGGTGGAACTTATGGTTCATATGTAAATGGGCTTTAAAGCATATAATAATGGTTGATGCTACATGGCTGAGTTGTGGGCATGCTTGTTGATTTTTATGATTCATTTCACGCTTTACGCTTTAGTTATCAGGCAATGGATCTGCTGAGTGATAACCCTTTCTGAACAACAAGAACTTGCTAATGCTGGTTCCGTGTAACCATGTAAGAACTGGTCTGCTTTTCCACAGGCTCAAGAACCATCACAGAGCTCAGGTTGGAACCAGTTTTATTGTCCAGGACCGGACTCCTTGGCTCTTGAAACCCAAAGAACTGGCGTGAAATTAAGCACTAGAACTGGTAATGATTGAGCACTAGAACTGGTAATGATTGAGCACTAGAACTGGTAATGATTGAGAATATACAGTCAGATGTCAGATTTCTATGGGGAACACTGTGTAGCTGTGAGAAGAGGCGGTAATTCTATAACCCAGTTCATTTTCACACCTTAGTATAATTGCTCCCGTCCATATTATTTTTGAAATCTGTAAACTTGTAGCATTTTCCCATTGGTCCGAATTCTTTTCACACAGAGAAAAATCCAAGCGCCAAAATGTGTCACACGAGTCCTGTCTGTTTTTTTATTGGTCACTTGTGTCTCCGAAGGGAACAAAAAGTAAAAACAGGAATAAGATTGTTTGTCATGTTACATCACTTGCACCAAATGTTGATGAGACACTAAGTCAAGAGAAAAAAAGAAAATTATATGTTTTACACACATATTCCAGTGCGATCAAATCATATGTGTTTTAAAGTGTTTTTGGTTTGGTACACTTTCTCTTGCTATATGATTCAGATCATGGGAAACTCTAATTACCAGCTCAACAATCAAATGCTCACATAACTGACTCGGCTACTGACTAGCATTCAGATGTTAGCTACTATGTGGAGACTTTTTTAATAGGTGTTGTCTAGATATAATTAAATTATGCTTGTGTTGTGCTGATGCTGTAGTTTGCTGTAGTATCTTACATCACCATCACAGTGTGTGAGTTTAATGTCATACTGTAAATCTCTGGATGCTCATGTACAGTCTGCTACATGCTTGTTGTAAGATCTGCTAATCTCCACTCTGCCTACATGTTAGTAAACCTGACAAAGATAAGTCCGCTTATTATCTGCTTGTATTTTACTATCTATCTTACAGTATATTTCTTATACTATTTTACTAGTTACATGCACATAATTCCCATGTTTTTAAGGATTATAATTTAGGATGAAACTGTATGAATTCCACAAGGCTACACACACACTAGTGCTGTTGTAGAACAACGGAAATTATTCTTTGACCACCATCATTATTCATTTACTGATTTGCTCTGGATTTATTATTATAATCATTGTTCTATGTCATTAACTCTGTGAAAAACAGATGATGATATATTTATTTCCCCCAGTAGCTGGCAGTGGGAGACTTGAAATGTCACTGACTTGCTGTAAACCTAAAATAAGATATAGTCAAGTCTGAATGTGAAACTGTAAAAATGTCAGGAAGGCTTTATCTACAGCTGTCCACATACTGAATCAACTAAGTCTTCATTCAGGATACGAAACACTGAAACAAGCTGCATTATGCTGAAAGGGTGTAGTGCTTCCCTCATATACTTAGGTAAAAGCATAAAACATATTTATTTTTATTCAGAAGTTCTTTTAAATATGCAGTTTCACCATTGGACATATAGTCTCTTTCCTCACATCATGCATCCCAGTGGGTTCCAGAGGGAAGAAAATGACATCACTTGAGTGACAACACTGCAACCATGAGGCTGATGTCTTAGTGAGGTACACTTCCTGTGACAGAAGGAGTCTGACAGGAAATGCCATTCAAAATGCAGATACAGCATCCAGGGGGCATTGTAGAGAAGCAGCAATAGCAGTTAATTATAGTGTCCCTCCCTGGACACTCACCTGTCAGCACACCTAGAGCAACAACAACATCATAGGTCGTCATACATGACACCGCACCTGCCCAGTCCACTTTCACACTGTCAGAAGCAAAAGGCTGAACTTTTGTGTGGACACGTGACAGTAAAACCACTGATCCACAAAACATACCTAACTCAAAAAAAGCCCATTTAAAAACTGCATGTGGATGGACACAGTGCAGCTAATACTCATATTTATTGTTAATACAGAACTGTACTGTGTTTAAAGTTTAAAGTCAATGTAACGGTGAAACAGTGCACGAAAGTGTCACTTTGCAGGTGACTATTAGCTTCAAGAAATCACATACTATAAAATGCAGGGTGGTTTAATGATTGCTGAAGTGGTCAGCTTCTGGTGGATCATACTATACTGTGACACGCTGGGTCAGAATATTTCAACTTTATTATCAGATATTTTAGTTATTATTATCATTACTACTACATTATTATTACACTGACTACTAGTTATTTTCTGAGAGAACAAATACACAAGCACATACAAACGTTCAGGGTCATGCAGGGATCCTGGTCAAGGAGCTCTGTGGATGAAGTCAGAGAAACAATAACCACTGAAAAAAGCTGAGTTACTCATGAGTCTGTAAGTGAGTGTAAATCTTGATCTTTCATTGATTTTTTTCTTCATTTTCTTTATGTGCATGCACCACCTCCATGCCTCCTCCACAGGTGAAGCTATGGTAAATGGTAAAGAACTGTTTTTACACACAAGTAGGAGGATTTATGCTTGTCTTTAACTGGAAGTGAAGGGATATAGTATAAAGTCAGTCAAAGGCCTATGAATACACTAATTCCCTTAATCTTTTTTACTGTGTGGAGTGGCTTTAGTAGTGTTGTTAGCACTGGCTGTTATATACTGTATTTTCCTGGACATTACATTTTTTTAAAAACAGGCCTTGCAAACTCAGAACATGTGGAAACTGACAGTCACTAAAGGTCATTCACTGTCGCTTATATCAAAAAAAAATTTCCTCATGTCACATTCTGCACTTACATGTAGCATCATAAATTAAAAAAATGGAGAAAAATACATAGTTATTGTCTCTTAAGTATCACTTGTGTACAAAATGTTGTCCTCATGTCATTTTATGTCTTGGGCTTTATTAAATGTTTCATGGCAAATTAATATATTCTACATAGTAGCAAAACATTTTAACATGGAGCTGATGAACAGATGAGACCTCTCATTTTGGTCCTTGTCATTATTTTGCTAGTTTTCTGTAACATTTCAGTGAATTCAATGTTGAGAATTGTTATGAATTACATATGACAAGATACCATATTATATAATAGCAAGACCACAAAAATTGCACTTTATTTGCTAGTAGCTCAGTTGGCATGTGGCTTCCAGAATGTTATCTGCAGGGCACATTTTAGGAACTTGAGTTGAAAGAAACGCACATCCCAGCCAGCAGTTAGTCTGCGAGGGATTGTGGCAAATGGCACAGCTTAAGTTGCTAGCAGAGAGTTTGAAGAAAAAGCTTATCGCTTGTTTCTGTGGGCTTTTCCACATTGCTGTCCACACAGGGTCAATCTGAACTCCTCCACTTAGATCAAATATAGAACAGAAACTAGCCTCCAGTGTGTGGCATGTTTGTTTATTATGCATGTTGAATTGTTAAAAGACTCAATGGCCCTATAACAAGATGCGGTCAAGACACAAGCCTCTCTTTGGATGAAGGTGTTGGGGGCGTGTCCATGGGTCATTTTGCAATTCTTGTGACCGGTGGCATTGATGTAGAGGCACAGCCGGACACAACCAGGCTCAGTGTGGAGGACTGGTGGAGTACATTATTACTGGGAGGAATTCCATATTGTATATTTTATATACATACTAACAGGTACGCTGTGCATCAGTGCCAGATTTCAGAGAGGGACAATGAGTTTGTTGCTGCAAGGAAAACCTATATGGCTACAGCCATATAGTATATTTGTTTTGGTTCAAAGAAAGCCATCTGAAGTTAGTTATTCTTTTACTTCTACCCATCCTACACAGCATGCCCAGTTGTTCCTGGTGTGCAATATAACACCAACGGCAGCTGTCACAAAAACTGCAAAAAGATTGTTGGACACACCTATGACGCCTTCACACAGAGGGATTAGGTTTGCATTTAGGAGGTTATATTGCACAATTATGTTATATAACACAATTTTGGTCCAAATTGAGCATTAAAATTGCATTATGCCACCTAATCTGCATAAACATAGCCTAAACCTCTTCTTTTAATCAAGTGCACAGTCAGGTTTGCTAGGTGCCAGGAGAATTGTCAAAGCAGGGGCAGCCTAAAAACACCAAGCTAGCGCTATATATAAATAAAGAAACCTATTTTATATTAGCGCTACAGTGCATAAATGTTTTTGAATATTTATTTAGCAGAAATATGCTATAAAACGTACTTTATTGGGAAGAGTTGCTTTTGAGTTCAGTTGAATTAAATGATTTCTGCTTGATTAGCAAGTTCTGTAGTGTTTTTGTTTATTGTAATGACTACAGTAGTACTTGCAGGCCTGTGCAGAGCCAGAGGCTGGCATAGAGCAGCAGGCAATAGAAGAGCATACGGAGCAGGAGAAGGGAGGGTTGTCATTGTGGGCGGTGGAATTGTACTGGAGTATGTAATGTTAAGAAGTGTTTCTAATGTTTTGGCCTCCAGATTTACATCTGTGATGGGTCCAAAACATTGGAGATACCTCTTATCATAACGTATTCCAGTACGACTTCACCGCCCACAATGACCTTAATAATGCACATGTAGTAGAATTATTACAGTTTCAACTTAAAAACTGAAAAATTCTAACTTTGTAAATGTAGAATTCACATCAGAGCTGTTGGCTTGCGTCAGATTGTACAGATGGTCATAATGTTATGTCGGATCGGTGTAAATGATCGATTGTGATCATTTAAAATTAGTTCTGTCTTCACTGTGAATGACAGATAACTTTTATACAAACACATCAGAGCAGTACAGTGAAAGTTTTGCTTGCACTTTTGACACAGGAATCTGTTTAACCATAACACTTTTTCTCCATTCCAAACAGAAATGCAAAGTTTTGATATTCTTTTCTCATTGATACTGGAAATGGTGTAAATCAAGAGTTTGTTTTTTTTTTTCTTTCTTGCTTAGGAGCACAGAAATGCCTGGAAGCAATGTTTAGATTTCACATTGAACAACACCCAAAATGCCCAGCAGATTTCTGGCCACAGCTGTTAAATACTGACTGCTGTTCATCATATTGATTGTCCATTTGCTGAAGTAATCTATCCTCAAAATGAGAGGCACATGTATTGCAGAACATTTTGAATACAGTATTAGACTGTAGAGACCATATCAGTAAAATATATTTTCCTCATACCCATCTAGCCTGAGATGAAAAATAGTTTTCATGATAAACCAATCATAGGTCAGTACAATGTAATTTTATTGTTATGTGTAGAAAAGATTGATTATACAGTGGATGTTTTCTGTGTGTGTGTGTGTGTCAGAGATGGGGGGTGTGAGACAAGTATGATGCTTTCAAAATGAAACACAGTATCGTGCAACAAAGTATTTGTTTCTGTTTATTTAAAGTGCTGCTTACACACCTTCATATACATTCTGACAAACATGCAAATCATAGTCCTGCGCTGGGTCAGGTACAAAAATCATTAATAATGGTTAAAAAACATATTCATATAAAATCACCTGTGCGGACATGGGTAAAATACTAAGGGGTGAAAGATGACAAAATCAAAAGTCAACATAAGTTTTTCCTTAACCGGATCAATTTGATCAAATCTGCGCTAATTATTATTCTGTAACTGTCAAGATGAGCTGGAGCTGCACCAGTGTGTTGCACATCTAATAGGAGAAATCAATCTGCAAGTCCTACGTAGCCATTAAAAGTGTTCAACCAGGATGAGTTTTAAAGTGAGTGCCTATATATGATCAGCAGAGTCATCATCGGAACAGATCATATTAGCGGTATAGAAGAAACTCTGGGTTGCACACACACCCATATAACCCACACACATCATCTCTCGTCAGGTGTTTCTTCAGCAATCATAGACTGCATCCTCAGAATTAAATATATATGTCTTACTTTTATAGTTTCAGTCAGAACTTCATCAGAACTGTGTCCCTCTGTTCTGCTGTGTATTTTGGGTTAAGTCACTCTTAACTGCTAGCCGAACAAATGGGACTTTCTTCTGTAGAGCACTGTGTGTCGAGGCTATGTTCTGCACAGTCTTGTGCAGAAAGGTTCATGAAGGACTAAATCTTTTCTCAACACACAGCGAATCACAAGTTAAACCACCAAAACTCAAAACATGATTTTTTTTTTCTTGTATTATAAGAACCATCTGTAATGCAAATTCCAGATCAAATATGTCACTGTTGCAGATTTTCTGGAAATACTCAGGCATCATGAGATTTGTCAGATTCATTAGGAAGGTTAAAAAAGTAATTGTGGAGTTATTGTTTAGTAACTAGAGCAAGAGCAAAAGTGGTGATTTAGTTCCCAGTCATCCACTTTGTTTGACGGTCAAGGTCATGGTTTTTCATGTCACACGTGAATCCGTATTCAATCCATTACCTTTGCTTGCCCATTAAACATTACCATATGGAGTTATTATGAATGTCATCATTTACTTTTCATTTATTCTTATTGTCCATAACCAGACTGTAAAATGACCTTTCTGGGATAAAGATGGTAAAGGTAATCTGGAGTGAACCTAATGGTGGCCAATTATTTTCACCCTTTCAAGGTGATACTTTGCAGTGACCAAATAAAACTCTGTCTGGTCTCTTTATGTAACCCTTAATGTTGAATTTTGTTTTCCCAGGAATATGATGAAATCTAAGTTGTTCTTCCAGATAGCCATTTTAGCATAAAATGTACTGTATTATCAACAGTATTTAGTATCTTATGGAGAGCATGTATGAATTTCCTCACATCCAAAGTGATGCCACTGCAAAAATCACCTGCTCTGTTTTATCCGTGACACACAGACTCCCATGATTCCACTATTTTTCTGAGAAACAGTGAAAAGACACTCAACCAAGCTCCATCTCACTAATTGTGAACAGAAACAAAACGAATGGAATGTGCTGTTCCTTACAATGTCCTTTATTAATTTTATGGCCATTGAAACAGTTTTCCTGTTTATCTGCCCTATGGCAGAGAGGATGTGAAGGGTCGAGCCACTAGAACTCCTACGTGTCTGAGAAGAAAGACAGCCACACAGAGGATTAGAGACAGAGAGGATCGGCCGTCACATCCAGATGCAGCAGATCTACTCCCTGCCTCACATGTGAATAGGTACGCCATTGTCTGGAGCACTGCTTGTTATGCATGAACAGAGACACAGCCAAGAAGATAAACAAGCTGAAACTGAGGTTACACCAAGTCTAAATCTGCTATGATACAGGATTACAAGGTTTATGTCATGCTTTAAGCTTTATCCTCTGATTGCCAGTCAAGATTCTCTCAGCAGCAAACTTAGTAAGCCTTTAATGGCGGTACATTAATAGATCATTCTAGCAGGAATACTGAAAGATGCACAGCATACTGATAGTGAATGATTTGAAGAAACACTTCCTGAATTATATGTGGTCACGTGACTGTGAAAAACAACAAGGTCATTCATGACAAATCTACAGTGTAGAATTTTACTCAAAGTGACATAACATGCTTATATGATTTCATAATATCATAATTACATATTTAACAATGTTCGGTCAACATGAAATGCATATCAGTAGTCAACTATTTCAAAATCATAACACCAACATCTGTTCCATGTACCCTTGGTGGTTTGTCATACACAGGATAATTCTGCAGGGTTTTGTTCAGCAGCATAGAAAACAGCCAGTCATGCTTGACTTGAAACAGCCAACTTTTCTGTGGGAAAGTATTTCTACAGAGAATACACTTTTGAGGTTAGATTATTTCTAAAAATATTTCTGTCACTACAATGAAAGACAGATACTGCACTGTATCCATTTGTAGACTTATTAAAACATCAACTTTCTTGTCAGCTATGTGATGTCATAATTTACACTTTAATAGATGGATAAAAATCATAAAAAAAAGCTCTTCATATTTTGTGATGAGGACATTAAAAATATTCACTTGGGTTAAAAAAAGTGTTATGAATGACCAAACCAAAACAAAAGATCCAATCCCCAGCAATACTTCAAGATCATATTTTTTATTATAATAGTAATTTTCAATAAATTGTTCAATAATCTGGAAGTGTTGCTCGAGATTTAATCATTTCAGTTTGTTTCCTGTCTTTGTGCACTTTAGCAATATAGTAGGTGAAGATGACCAAACCACCAGTGATGAGCAAATTCAAACCTAATTCTTTAAATAAAAGCACTGGTGATACCTCTGGCTTCAGCATGATAACTGAAATGCTCCGTACTTTCTTCATTTACAGTAAATAGCATGTCATTTGTTTATGTTTCCTAAAACCTGTTACTCATTTATCACAAACTACACCAATCTATCACATCAAATTATTATTATTATTATTGTTATTATTATTATTATTATTATTATCCTTTTTGGGATTTGAAAACAAACTTTTAGATATTGATGCACAAGCAAAATAAGATAAAACTACTAGGTTTGCTGAAGCATCCAACTTTCCAATGCATATTTGGGATGTGCCTTAAATTGTAATAAACCACATTTCATCATGCTCCGTAGGACCAAGGCTTTTTTTTCTACTGCCTCCCTCTTCATCCAATTTTACACAGAATATTTCAACTGCCTACATCATCTTTGCATCACAAAATTTTGATACTTAGTCATGACCCACAAAAGTAGTTCCACACAGCCTGAAAGGAATATACAATTTCGTAATGCCCACGCATTTCAGCAACCAAAGCTCACATAAATGTGTGCAAACGCCTGAAAGCTTGTCAGACCAAGTTTGTTTGAGCTGTACTTTGCCATATGGCCAAACAGTGGCAAAGCTGGCAAATGGCAATATGTCTGCCAGCATTACCTCTACTCGCATAACTTCCTTTGAAATGTTTTCTCTTTGAGAAATGGGACTATCCTACAGTCACTCCGTTTTTTTCTTTATCTGTCCCATGGTTCGGACCAGATGTCAGGCCCATTCTTAAAGCCAAATAGTTTTATGTCTGCTTCTCTTATTTAAAAGATGGGTACTCAAGCCCCTAAATCCCTCCAGTTTAAAAGATGTTCACATTTTTCTTTTTGAATAATTCAAATACAAAGATTCAACACTATATAAATTTTGGGTGATTCTATTATATTATATTTTTTATTATATTTTATTATTTCAGATAGTCTGTGGTTTTAATTTCTTCCAAATGTTGGCAGTTATTTACTCACTTTGAGATATGTTACAAGTTGACAATTTATTTATTGAAACTGTGGCCCTTTCTATCGTATTGAAACAAGTATCATTACATTTTTTAAATAAACTCAATATCATAGGCACAGAGTGGAGAGACCTCTGTGCAAATGGGTATCTTGCTCATTGGAAGTGTGCTTGAACGAACATGCAGAATTGTCAGCAGTGAGCTTGTAAAACCTAAAATAGGCTTAACAGCGCAAATGAGATGAACTTCCAGTTGGAAAGGAATACATCAATGTGCCCAAATGCTGAATGTTCATGGTTTACTGCTAATTTGAGTTTACATGTTAAAGGACAACACTGACAGATGACGATGTTTCATGATATGATAAGTAATATACTGATTGTATTACAATAATCCACTGGTTCATCCTTCAGTGAGTCTGGGCCTTCTCATATTGCTGCTTTGAGCAGCAGCCAATATCCAATAACTAAGCCAGCCCACCGGTCTCCTTCAATATTATATCATGCAGTTGAAACAGCTTAGAGGGTGCTATTAAGGTGAAGCAAGCTTTGAATTATTTTAATTTACCTCAGACACAGAATCAAGAACACGAGCCAAAAGTGGTCTAGAATGAAAACTACAAATTCATTCCTCCATCGGGAGCTCTATGGGCCAAAGGAAGCTTTGCATAAGAAGTACAGTTAGAGATTAGTGTGGATCAAAGTGGAGATTAAATAGGATGCAAGCACATTCATGTGCCTAATTATTAAGTCAGTGAAATTTGATGAATTGCCTGAGCAACATTGTTGAGCAACATCGTCACTGACGTGGAAATTCTTTCATTGTCTCTATGAGCTGAACTAACTGCGGGGTTGGAATTTGTGATTGTGGGGAGTACAGTGGAAACAGAAGAAAAACAGAGATGAATATGAAATATTACACAGGCAGAGACAGGTATCATACACCACACAACATGTGGCACTAAAACTGATGCTGCGGAATGGATGACACATTTGCAGACCCACAGACCTGCTTCTCCATCTTATTCACACACCTTGACTACATTATTTTATTGCCTCTGAGCCCTACAGGATATCAGCAGTGATGTCGCATACCCTCCAAAACAACATCATTAATAATGAATGGCAAATCTCAAAATAAATAACGCACATTATTAATGTATTCAGAGTCTCTATAAAAGGGACAGCTGTATGTTCCGGTGCTCCTCTCTCACCCAGCCTTTAAACAGGTAAATTTGTAAAGAACATCAGACAGAGGGAGGGGACATTATGATATGTTTTATTAACATAACAATGAGAATCTAAAAATAGCAAGCTCTCACATGAGGGGAATTTCATAACAGTTCAACTCGACATTTGATTAGTAGCCCAGGTTGTATATATGTAATGTAACATAGCATCAGTGCGAACACTTTCATAACACTTGCATTACCTTTGCTATGTGTAAATATCATCTACAGCTGAATGTTGGCAGAGCAAATCAATGCTAAGTGGCCTTCGCTTGAGTGTGGTATATTGAATGTATTCCTTTTGTTAGCTGGATGAGACCTACTTGGCATACCCCAAATGGTTATAACATGATCTAATTGCATCCCAACACATTTATTATTCAGGTCTTGACAACATAGTATTTTCAGGAAAAGAAAGGGAAATGCACATTGCAGTAGATTTTAAAGCCTACATCACTGCATCTGCACTTCACATTGTCAGTGTCAAGAAATCTTTATTTTTACTAATGCTGAAAGCATAACCAATAATCTATACCAGAACATTCCCTTAAGTAGGGTTTTTTTATATGTCCTTTCCACCCCTGGAATAACTGGTCCCATGAGACTGGTATGTGTCTTGTCCTTTCAGGAACAAGGTCACAGTCTTTACAATGGAAGCACGACACCTCTTTAACATTCTCCAAGGGTGGAGTACCTTCACAATTTTGCTTCAGTTATTCATGACGTGCTTACATCAATAAGATGTAATTAAATGTGTCACATTACCAGGGAAGATGATGAATAACGACTTTTACAAATGACACATTAATATCTCCATGCGTAGTGTGTAAGGTAATGGATGCTGGCATCAATATCTGACTATCCAAAAGCTACACTTTACACAAGTGTAACCTCCTGTGGTCTCAAAAGCTGCATAGATCAAGATGAAGAGTATGGCCTCCAGTGATGGTTCCCACGCAGGAAAAAAGACCATAAGTAGTTAGAAGTGGTCACCAGAGATCCACAGACTCCCAGCTGGTGGAGAAGTGAAGGCTTTAATTGAAAACCATTAGCCTTTCAATTAAACAGAGCTGTCATTCAGCAGCATGGTATAAATTATGGGACTGAACGCTCAAAAGTGACCTCAGCAATTACATGTGAACAATATGGAAATGCTGCAAATTCAAATGTTCATGTACAAAAACACCACTTCAGCTGTTAATACGTTTCATTTGATTGCTTGTCCGGAGTCAAGGAAAACATGAGGCGAGAAGAATGGAGTGAAAAGGGAGTTATTTAAAGATGTCTCCTTTAGATGGCTGTGCTCTTTACTACCAAATGGCAGACACACAGACAGGCAGGTCGACAGTTATGAGGACAGATGAATGATGCAAAGCCTTCAGCACTGAGGGAAATGAGACCAGATGTTGACAGCTAGATGGACAGATCCTGATCTGGAAATCTGATGGGTTTGTTTTTTTTTTGGTTTGTTTTTTCACATCTACTATGGTTTAGTCTGTGAATACATTCACGTCTATCTGTAAATTCATCCCTTTTTTTAAAGCTCCATTCTACATGTTGTACAATATGACTGAGTTTAGCATAATATGTGCAGTACAGCAGGCTGCCTGAGATAAACGCTTCACAAGCAGTAATCTTTATGAAGACCTGAACTCTCCTGTGTCACCACGCTAAAAACCAGCAATGTGTATTTCACAATTCATAACACAGAGCCAGCATTTATAAATTGGGTTTAAAGTGCTGAAGCATGAGAGGGATTATGTTAGACTGTTTTGTCATACTTGTCATAATAATCTCGTAATGTGCTTTGCATTTCTTCCATTCTGTGATTGTTCTCTTCTTGTTACCATAAACAGTTATAAATACTTGTGGTATTGTACTCTACAGCCTTTTCAATTTCAAACAAACCTAGTATATGTGTCTTTATAACCAGTGCTTAGTTTGTCATGGGAGAGGAATCCTAGGCGACAAGCAGCCTGAGGCCACTATCACCCATGTGAGAAGGAAGCAGTCGGTAGGTGGCAGTCGTGTCCCATTTGCAAGAGGCACATGAAAACAATCTCTCTCTCTCTCTCTCTCTCTCTCTCTCTCTGCACCTAAACCTCTCTCTACCTGTCTGTCTCATACGCGCGCACGCACTCACACACACACACACACACACACACACACACACAGATGCGTGCGTGCTTAAACAATAATTTCCATTAGCTTTCCACTATTAAAACTGACAGATGGATGACAAGGATGGAG
>OMLM01009833.1:29219-58926 GCA_900302695.1 Helostoma temminkii | reverse complement strand
CACACACACACACACACACACACACACACACACACACACACACACACACACACACACACACACACACACAGATGCGTGCGTGCTTAAACAATAATTTCCATTAGCTTTCCACTATTAAAACTGACAGATGGATGACAAGGATGGAGGCAAAGAGTCAATTAATTAATGGCATTCTTCCGAGCGACATTCGAGATGAAGAACATATAGAAGTTCAAACGGAGCCACACGAAGGCTGAACGAGAGGGAAAACAACATTTCCTACTCTCACTACTTCAGCCGTTTGCGCCGATCAACCAGCAGCGAGTGGCGGAGCAGCCTCAGTTGGAGAGAACAGCTTATCAGTGGGAGGTAACCTACATGATGTTCTCCTTGTGCACTTATCAATTCAGTGTCCGTCTCAACTGCACCCCGGGTTTGATTTCGGTATGTAAACGCTGAGCGCACTGAGGCACTGTACGGCGCGTCGATGGATGCGGTCTTCATGCGCGTATTGAAACGGAGTAATTTGTGATCACATTAGAAGCAACTTATACACTGCAGTCCGAGACCAGAGGAGACGGGGCTTGGACGAGAAGCACTTTGTGGATAATAACTCCAAGCAATACGATGGATAGGCGAAGCTTCACTTGCCAAAATTCATACTTAGACGGAGCAAGGGCGCAGAAGTGATGACTGCCTTTGGTGAACTGTAACTCCGTCCTGACAGGGTGAGATAAATGCACCGAAAACATGTAAGAACTGAGCTTTTCGCTTACACAACGAAGGCTCCCCGCACTTGAAGCCACTGACTGAATTTCGGAGTGGGTTTTAGGGCTTTCTCCAGGATACCTGCTGGATTTTTTCTTTCGCTGTCGCATCTCCGGTTAACGCATTTTTTTCTTCTCGAAAATGGAGAACGGAGCAACGTGAAGAGAAAAGCTCATCAGATCATCTTAAACCTCACCAACTTTAAACACATGTCCAGTGAATGAGGTTTATATTCACTCACTGCACTTGTCTTATCGATATAACCAGGAGCGAAAACAGAAATAAGAATCTTCACATCCGCACTGGGCTGTGAGGTGAAATCTAATCAGATCCAGCAGGGGTGATGACTAAGACGTAATAGGGATCTGAATAAAAGTTGCTTTTGAAAACCAGTGAGCGAGACATTAACATAACCTCACATTTGCCCCTCAATGTATGGATCATGATCTGCCATGCGGTTCAACAATGGGATGTATCTACCTGGAAACTGACCACACGGGATTCTCTTTGAATGCTGCGAAGATTTAATTTAGATTTGAGACAAAATTAAAATCACCATCACTTTCACATTCACCTAACTCATCATATGGAGAAAACCTGGGAGCACAGCGGGCAGCGCTTTGTATCAGGAGAGTAGTTACAATGGCACTTGTGGGTGCCTCCGCGGTGTATGCGTCCTGAAGAAAAAGAGGAAGTGTTGGATGCATTAGCGTCATTGTGAGAGCATGCCATCCAGACTGATGTGTGGATTACGTTCCAAGTCGTTTGTGATAGTGGGAACACAATGTGTCTAACAAAAAAATATCACCGAGGATTCTGCAAAATCGCCAGAGAATTGCGGATTTTTTTCGATGCAGTTTTTGGGGAGGGAGCGGAAGAGGGACTGTGCTCCGTCTAAAGCAGAGACCCTGCAGACCTCGACGTCTTCGTGAACAAGTAAGTTAGTGTTCTTGGTGTGAAAAAAAAAAAATCTCGGTCTGATTGCCTGACTCGTCTCTGTAACACAACTGCACCATCACCCCTTTCTTCCTGTTGGATGTCCATATGTGTGTGTTTGAAATTTCACGAGTGCATTGATGCAAAGTAAAGCACAGCACAGTATTCTCAAGGCTTTATACTCAAAGGTACTGCAGCATCTAAAAAAAAACTAATCACGCTCTGATTTGGAACATAGGGGAAAGATACGCGTGCTCGCGTGGGTCTGCTTGCGTTTCACTGCGCGCCCTTGACTTCTGTGCGCGAGCATCAAGCTTAAATGTCATGAACAGTAAAAAGAAAATCTCTGCGAAACACGAGAAACACAAGTATTTGTAATATAAAGTACTTTAAAACGTCGGGCTCGTTTTTAACATGCTGATTGCGCACAAGGCAACTGCAGTTCTTCCATCCACACTCAGTCCATCCAACCCAATCCAATCTACACCTGCATGTTCTCAGCAGCATATATGAAAACCTGCCACATGTAGCACCTGTGTTTGTATGTTGTGGTAATATTTCAGAAATAAATAATGGGAATCAGTGTTCAGGATTTTAAATTCAAAGATTACATGGCTGTCGGTTTTGACAGTTGCCTAAAAGCACCCGGCATTGGTCTCTGTTCTATGTCTGCTTGGCATGGCTTACACAGGAGCCGCTTGTTCACTGTCTCAGTCCTAGCCTGGGAGGGAGCTGTCCTGCTTACGTGGTGCTGAAATTAAAATCTGCCGTCTTCACACTGCCTCTGTTCAGTTACAACATGGATGCTGTAGTTCATGGTTCGGAAATCTGAGCTTCTAGACTGTTGAACAGAATTCTTTCCCAGTATGCAACAAAGCAACAGATGAGGAGACATGTCTGTGAAGTTAAAAGACAGGTTATACATTTACTCACCTGCATAGAAGAATCTTTAAAAAGTTTAAACAAATGTCTTTCATAATATCTATCTATCTATCTATCTATCTATCTATCTATCTATCTATCTATCTATCTATCTATCTATCTATCTATCTAATCTAAATGAGGGATTAGGAATATTTTGAAAAAAAGCTACAACTGCATCTTCAATTTTTCATATCGGTGCTTTTGAACTCTGGCAGGTGAGCTTAAAAATAGATGTCTGCCATGTTGATGATAAACCAATGTTGGCGGTAAAAGCATAAATAGAGGTGGCTGTCACCCTTCAGACAAAGAATGAATTGCATCTCTCACCTGTGAAAGTGAGAAACATGGCAAACATTATTCACCCACTGAAAGAAAAGCCCTCCATATGATGGAATGGCATCACCTTGGGGAGACAAATTAGACTGCTGATTTTATGTTTTTGCCCTGTCAGTGGCTTGAGCATGATAAATCCTTCCTACATATTTCCAAGATTGCAGTTGTTTGTTGGCAACTGGTGCATAGTGATCTATAGTAATAAGCAGAGGGACAGTGCCTCCTCCCCATTTAACACTCTTCACATCCTTCCTCCTTGTTGAGAGATGGATGTGGCCTGTAGGTTTGCGATGACATTGGCTATGTAAAAATCCAGCAACCGTAATGACAAATTGCTTTAAAACCAACTGTTTCATTGCGAAAACTCTGGGTCTGTTTATTTGTTTGTTGACGATGCTAGAGTGACAACAGCTGTATCCCCTGTGTATCCCTATTAGTCCTTCTAAGCAGTGGGAAATAGCCTTAGAGCAGGTGCAGCAGAGACTAAGAGGGACTTCCTGCTGTTCACACAAAGCCAGTCTTCAGCTGATAATGTTGCTACCATAGACGTCTGTTTTATGTCCAATTTCTCCAGCCATTGTTGTCTGACTTATCTATTGAAAATCATTCCAAGCAGCTATGTCAGAAAATTAATGAACTTGTCAGCTGGAAAAGGGCAGTACTGCAGTGAGGTGCCAGGGTCTCGCAAGGCAACAGACTGTATACCCGTGTTCCCTTCCTACACTCCCTTTGTCATTTTCCCTCCTCAGCCTGTGACTCAGTTCAGATCAGGGCCAGCACTTTGTGTCATATAATAAAATGTTCATTTCTCAAATCGGATTAATCTCTGTAAAGCCCGGCTTAGGACACTATTAGCATTCATTTCTTTCACTGCCAGGGACTTGTATCAATAATGGAGCTACCCCTACATTTTTTCATCGTCTGTGGGTATAGAAACTCTCAGGGGGGTTCATTCAGTGAGAGAGGGAACAGTTACACTCATCTGTTATCTATTCCCTAGCCTTTTGTATTGCAGGATGTAGCAGCAATGCAGGGGGTCTGCAAGTGGTTGGGCTGATAGGAGCTGAAAGCCCCAATGCTGTAGGTGAAACAAGAATAGCCTAATACTACTTAATAAGTATTGTAAGTTAAACCCATATTCAAATACAAACAATCTGTGTCTTGCAATTAAGCTTCTCTGATCATTTCATTTATGCTGGAATCAACACAGGTTCATGTGCACATACTTCTGTACTTCTTCCCACACGTGTGGATATTTATAATCATACAAGTTTTATGCCGTGTTAAATATTTCAAAACTTGTTAAGTAACAAAGTTCATTGAAGTGCATCCCGACTGATGATTGCTGCTCAGTCACGTGGCAGTTAATCATGCATAGTTGCAGAGGTAAGCAAGAAGAGAGTCACCTTAAAGGAATTGACGTTGGGAAGATGACACAGTGTTGCAAATCGGCATCACAGGCAGACATTGTGAATGCGATAAAAATCCCACCTCAGTTCCTTTTAAACTGCGCTGCTGGCGGATGACGCACATTATGCTTTGAAGGGAGTGTGGTGGTCAGATTGGTCGGCTGTAAAATGTAGCAGTTTGTCTCTGTTTTGTAACTGCAAGGTCCCTGTCACAATAGCATCCCTATATAGCTATATGTTGCCAGTCTTCTATACCACTGTAGAAGATCACTTGAAACTGAGACTATATGTTGTTCATGCTTGTATAATATAATCTATTCTGTCAAGCAGACACAAGCAAGCGTCTTGGACACAGCACACATACACTGATAGACATGAACAGTATCTGCAGTGGCCCCACTCATTAGTCATCCTCTCCAGGATGTCTGTCTGAATGTTCTATTGAGGGAAAGAACAGCTGAGCAGGGGGATGGCCGCGGCACATACCGCCAGTCGATGGATTAATCAATTGGTGTTCCAGCTCAGCCCATCCATCTCTGGGAATAATCTGGGAGACATCATAAAAGTGCCATTCTGTCAGAGGCCAGAGAGCGTTGCTCCTTTTTTCTGTGTCTCTCTCCTCGGCCACTCTTATCGTGGGAACAGGAGTGGATTAGATGGAGTAAAGATAAGTGTGTTCGCCGAGGCGACGTTGTGATGTGTTTTCTAGTGTTTTTTGCTATTTTGAAACATCACAGCATGAAGTATTTTTGCCCCAGTGACTCAGGGCTAAAAAGGAATTCTTTCAACTCCAGCACCACCTCTACGTTTCCATGTTTTCCTTGTAAATTTCAGCTAAGAGCACTGACCTGAATGTAGAATGCATCATTACTCGCTACTTGCCTTACATCACCCACCTTGCCAGTCATGGTGATGATGTCTTTTCGACTTAGTAATCCCCACCATCCTCTCTGCTGCCAGTCTGTTTTTTCTTGACCTTACTGGAATGTCACATGCTGCTAAAATGAGAGTGACAGCACCCGATATAGGACTGATGTGACAGCTCCGTTAATAACAGCTTTCATGAGTGCAGTGCAAATACTCATTCTCCAAGCACATTCTCCAAGACACACATTAGCAGAAATATACGTATGCAGCACAGAGGAGTCCTTTTTCTCGCCTTAGGGGCACGTGGGCAGTGTCTATTTAAAGTGATACTGGCCCTGGCCACCTCATTAATTCCTGCTGCTCAATTAAAAGGTTAAATGGCTGGGAAAGGGTGGCGGGCTTATCTCTCACTGCCTCTTTTTATTTTTCCAGATTGTACCTCATGGAGCCAAATTCTCCTTAAAAAAGAAAATAAGGGGAAAAGTAAAGGACATTAAAAAGGAAAAAATTGACGTCAGGGAAGGAAAGGAGGCCTTCCTCTTAAGAGCTGTATTCTCAATCTTCTGTTGTTGACAGTGGAATTTAAAGTGAGCTGAGTGCGCCCGGTGCTCTAAACACTCAAAGTTAAAAACATTTGAACTGATGCGATGCCCTTCAAACAGGTTTTTAGTGGTCGCATAGCAACAGAGCCATGACTAGCGCATCCCCAGGCAGCTTATGAGCTGCTAGCTAAAATAGATGTTGTCAATGGACACAAGGCGTCGGCGACAAAACCAGTAAGAGCCTGAATTTGATACGGCAGGCTATTTTAAAATACACTTAAAAATAGACTATGAGTGTTAGAAACCATTTTCTTATCAAGGTTCATTAATGTGATTTTTTTCTGATGCAGCTATTATGTTGTTAAACAAGTCACTTTTTCAGTGTGAGAGTCATTAAAACATGTGTATCACAGTAGATACAAACTGTGCATATCACAGGATGTACTGGTACATTTTAACTTGTAGTGTTTTTGACCTGTCCTTTGGCTGTAATACTTGACCTGTTCGAGTTGATGGACTTCTCCCTGAGGAGAATAAGCATAATAATATGCACAATTATACACTGTTTTGCCCATAACAAGTGGCAAGATAGTTGCAAATATTTTGTACCTCACTCTCCAACAAACAAAATCTTCTGGTTAATTTTCAGCACACTTTCCAAATACAGGAAACCTAGAAGTAGTTGGACTTAAGAGTGAAAAAAATGTGTTGCAGTCCTGTAGCTTTTCATGAGCAGCATGAATCCAGCTGAAAAAAAAAAGAAATGAAAATTCAGCTGTCCGTTGAGAACACTTCACAAAGCTCTAATATTAAAAATGGTGCATTTGAGTAGCCTTTATAAAGGCTTGGCCCTGAAATACACTGCTCTAACACCATCAGCGATAGACAAGTCTCATCATAATGTGCATACAAACACAGGCAGCTGCTTATTCACTGGTTAAAAAATTACAGCCACGTGGGTGTAGTTATCTGAATATTGTTCATATGACTGAAAACTGAAATGGAAGGTTTCACCTCTATGATTGTCTATCTGAATTCAACATAATCACAATATGCACATTGCATTGATGTGCTTTTTAGAGGCAAGTGTACATGAAACGTCCCATAATCAAAGGCGATGTTGTCTGGAGAGTCAGAAAAACAATGCTCATAAAAAAAATTAAATTTAATACAGGTTTCTGCTACAGTAGTGTGTGTGTATGTGTGCGAGTGTGCCATTTATGTGCCCTCCTAAACCGTTGCCTTCTGCAGACCCAGGGGTACAGATTGAGTGTCTGGAATCTGGACATCTGGGTCGAGCTTTGCCGTCTGTCTCCCAGATATGCTTTTTAACTCATAAACCCAATCAGGATGGCAATCAGATGGTAGCTCAGCTTAGCTTCACAGCAGGAGTCTGGTCAACAGTCAAAGCCCCACAATACAGCACAGTATGGTCACACCCCAGTTAGCAGTCACAGTTCTGACTGTTGAGCTATATAAATGTTGCACCTTTGATCATTCTGAAAAAAGTTCTCTGTGCCTACCACAGATTTTCACACTTATAAAGACACGCTGCAACACTAAATTATAAAGAATCACACATACTGGAAAACGTATGACTCACTTTACAGAAACACAAAAGAACACACCAGTTCCAGGATAGACATACTGTGTGTCCTCTGCTTACAATTAATGTTTTTCCTCATAATTGCTTGCATGATGTGTGTGTGTTTATCTGACTGCATATCTTTGTGAGTGTTGGTATCTTTGCATACTTCTCTCTCTACCCACTCACCCTGTTAGTGTCTGACCTTAATGTGTCACTCATCCTGGCACCTGCATGTAGGCACGGCTGCCCTACTATGATAGTTTTGATCTGACAAGCAGAGACTTATATTTGATTTAATCCAAGTTGCCTCTGTGGAGTCTACAGAGGTACCAGTCTGTTTCACAGCTCAGGTCAAGGCCTTGTGACAGGACCTGTCAGTCCTTTGCTCTGCTACATGTGTGAGGGAGAATAAGAATACTTGGAGCTTTGAAATGTGACCTGCAGAAAAGCCCAGATGAACTGAGAGAGTTTGTGCACATCTGGTAATCTTCTTCACACTCAACAAGAATTAATCACAAACAGATACCTTCTCATGTAACAAAACTGTGGCACCTTTTCTAACATGCATCATGTCAATAGTAAAGTTTGATTGTCATAATTTCCTAAATATAAAAACTTTATGGGATTAAGGATTCACCAAGATAAATAACAAAAATCTTATTTTTACATCACGGGACCTCACTCAGAGACTCATGTTGCCTGTATGTCAGCAGGTATTAATTTCTCATGAATGAAAAAAATAAAATGTAGTAGATAAATATACAGTAAGTAGTCAAGAGAGTAGAGTGGCAGGCAATCATGCTTGATGGAAAAAGGAAAATGTGTGTATGTGTGTGCATGCGTGCGTGTGTCTGTGTGTGTGCATGCAGAGGCCGATGGCTACCCTCCTGCAGCCTGTGCCAGACTCCTCAGCATTTGGCTGCAGCCCTTCTGTCACTAAGGAGAGGAAATAGTCACACAAAATTCAAGGCTTTGTCATCATTTCCTTTTAGTGAATAAATCAAGATAATATATCTGCTAAGAAAGATTGCATGTTAAATGGAAACATATTGTACTTCACTACAGCCTGTAATGTATTGTGTCCCATCAAATTAACCTAATAGTAAGAGCTATTAAAACTGTATTGCAATTTTAGATCCAGTTGTGCCAGTTGTGTTTTTATTACCAAGGTATATTGCTTTTTGAATATTGTAAGCAATAAGTATTCAAGAACATCTCTCTTTACAGGTTCTTGTGTCTGTTTAAGTCTTAGAATTTTTTACTTAGAATCAGTCAGATTAGTCAAATCATTTCCAATAAAAGTCTACATTTTTAATAATTTTCTTAATATGCAGCAGATTGCTACACTAGCCTCATGAAATGTTACACTTGAGTGAACACCATTCCTGAAATTCTCACTTTAAAAGGAAGTGCCTTGTATGTTAGGCAACGTTTTAGGAATGCATGGACACACATGTGGAGCAGGGCCAAACAGTCATCCACATGACACACACAAGAGTGAAACTGGTTGGATCCGTCCAGACCAGTATGAACCATTGCTATATGACGCTTTAACACACTTTTGACACTTAAGCCAGAAATGTATTACTTATTTCAAAACCTAATGTTGTTTGTTCCCTGTTTTTAGTTTTGAGCCAGTTTAGTGTTTAATGGTGTTTAGACATTTGTACTGTGTGTTTGAAAAAAGTTCAAAATGCTTATGCATCATCCAGTTGAGAGATTTTACTTAGCTTGCGTAATATTTTGTTTGTGCTGATTTTACGCAGTCAGATATGTTATTTCTAAATGTTGAGATAATATTCTCAAGGAGCGGTAACCTCATCATCTTGAAGCATGAAGCTAGCGCCCTAGTTATTTCTAGTATGTAATTGTGTGGTTTGATCCTCTCCTGCTCTGCAGTGTGCCACAGTGATATAGTGATTATGTATAGTAACAGGAAAAAAAAAACAGTCTCTATGTTGACTGCTAATTGGGCTCCAGTGTAACGACTGTGTCATATTAATGACCCAGTTCATGCTCATTGTAATATTCATGAGGTGTGAGGATTGCTTTCCCTCTCTGGGATAGCACAGCGCAGGGGTTTATGAGTGAGTGTGCATAGGTGTGTGTGTGTTAGAACGATATATTGTGTATGTTGATACGGATAAAGGGAACAAAGGCTGATCACTGTGTATAGCTCTTCTTCAATTTATCCTTTTGTGTTCCTGAAAAGCGGTTACAGCGCTTGCAGCCTCGTTTCTATGATGTGGGTTTCCCTCTCTGCCAATGCCATTGATATGAAAAGGTGTGTGTTGATTTAAATCTGCATCTCATCTGCAGACAAGTGTTGCAGGGTAATCGGCTCTCTTTGTGTCACATTCTGTAGAATGAGAGACGGAAAAAACAGACTTGAATCCAGGTGGTCCGTGTTAAATCATCCATTTTAAAAGCAAATCCAGAACGAGCTGTTTTTGCAGAGAATGACAAAGCCCTTTGGGAGATGTGCATGTGTGTATGTGTGCGTGTGTATGTTGTTTTTAGGGCAGCATGGACAGGTTAAAAGGGTCTTCTGTGCTTGATGAAACAGGTGGGACCCCTACAGTCTCTGGCATTCAATCCTTCCTTTTTCTTCCCCCATCAATGTGCTCTGCGTTTGCATAACACTAATCGGTGCATAAAAGAGAACCAGAGTCTTTCTGTATTCATTAGCTTCATTTCCAGGCGTTTCTTTATTCTGTTTAAGCCCTATCATGTCCTGGCCATCATATTGCATATTTCTCTGCTCTAAGCCACAATTCTGCTGTGGTGTTTCTTTTTCACAATGCTTGAATAGGACTGAGGAGTTTTATATTTAAAAGAGGACATGTGAATGTGAGGTGTCGCTTACGGCTAAGAAGGCTAAACCACTTCTGTAAGGAAGCAGGACAGAAACAAGTTCTTCCTCTTGCAGTTAGGACAAGATCACAGTGGACATACGTGGTTCAATGACAAGACAGGACAATGTCCTCTGAAGGACAAATGAGTGCTATATCCTGACTGTGGGATAAGTCATGAACTCCTGTTGCACCGTTTTCTTATCGCTGTGTGTATTGAGGACACTTCACCCTGCTCTGCACTTTCTATACGTCTCTTCCCTAATTGCAATTCTTCCTTCGGTTTCATTTCATTGTTCAGTTTTGAAAGATGAGCGTTAATGGCAAATTGTGTTTCCTTGCACAGAGTAAAACTGATGCATACAAAAACAGAGAGTGTTACACTCCCTTCTGTCTTCCAAAGACAAATTAGATTTTAATGAAGACTGAAAGTGGCTCTGTGAAGACTCTGGCATACCGTCAGATCCAACACAGTAACTTTTGTGCAGCAATGAGGCACTCATTATAGCCAGTTAAGAATGGCAGCTATCAATCTGCAAATGAGCTGTATAAGTCAAATAAATTATATTGCAAGTGTACAAAGCACACCCATAAATGTCAAAAATGCAGATAGTCCTCAATGGATGGCTGGGCCAACAGGGGAAGTGTAGAGGAGGGATTTTTTCACTCCAAAAAGCCGAGGATCCTTCATCCTCTCATTTAATGTGACAATGGAGGATTTCATCATTGTGAGGGAAAAGAGATTCACTGACTTAGGGGAGATCTATGCTGAAACAGGAGAACAAATCTTCATAAGACTGTTCTGTTTTTTGTACTCGTTTGTTCGCACATCAAAGGATCTGCTGCATTGTGATTACAGCCTCTGTGAAGTGGACCTTAATCCAAATTAATTGATGGAGCATTGCTGGAACATGCTAACAAGAACTGTATTGTTTTGTGTGCTTCAGTGAGAAAGTTCTGCATGATAGTTTGAAGTGGCCTTTTCCATACAGTAGAAAACTATATATTCATTTGTCTGTCAAAAAGGTTCTTTTTAAATATTTAAACTTTGTTTCTGAGGTATTTTCCATTATGAGCAGATCCATTCTGTAAATAGATGAAGAAATATTGACAATAAAGTTGGATTTGCAAATGTGAGGAGCTCCATCAATAGTGCTAAGATTATTATGCCTCTTCAATATTTGTATATGAAAGAAAAACACTAATTATCTAAGATGAAGAGTCTTAGTTATGAATACAATTCCAAGCATCTGAAAAAAATGCTCTGTTCACCATTATGAGAAAAACAGATGTAAAACTTGAAGTTTATGAATTTGATCCGAGGAAGCAAAGCACCCTACTGTAATTTTCTTTTTTTTTTCATTCATTTTTTTGCCAGTTCATTATATTGGCATTGAATAAATGCCGAACTTCCTTCAGACATGTAATCGTCTTTTTTATGTCATTGTGAAATTAATCACCCATTTAGTCTGACACCTCCCTCACTTTGAGAATGGGAAAAAGGCCAAGAAGACTGTTCTATGCTCTAACCATACTTTGTGTTGATTGTGGTTTATGTGGCTTTTGCTGTGTCAGACCTGCTGTTGAACTCAGACAACAGGTTAGAATCCACTTGCTAGATATCTACTAACCTGCTGTTTGTGCTGTTTGTGCCATTGCAGTTTCACTATCTCTAACTGTGTCTCTGGCTGTCATCCGACTTAGAGGACTGGGAATCAGTGTTTCTGTCTCTCTCTCTCGCTCTCTCTCGCTCTCTGCGTTTCTTTCTATCTATCTAATCAATGATGTTTCCAATGTGCACCTGCTTCTGCACTTTGCAGTAAAGTAGTGATTTGAATGACAGTTTAGGTGCTGTTTCTAGAAAGAAATCTACACGAGCCACGACATTATCCACAGTTTATGTTGTTGAGTAACCTCAAGATGCAGGAAGAGAAAATACAGAGGGACAAATAAAGAAAGCTTGAGGGAGTGTGTTAAAATGGAGGTTTACACTTTGACATACCATTGGGGGGGCCCTCCCCTTTTCAGTGCAGCTGAGGTCCAATGTAATTTGCCATGTTTTAAGCTCAATGCTCAAGGGCTATTACAGGATTTAAAGACCTTGCAAAATGTGCTAGACTACATATGCTTATAAATATCAAAGAAAATACCTGATGTAAGAATGTAGAACTGAGAAAAACATAGATCATATCTTGGCTATCATAACATACACAGTGCAGAATTAGTATATAAGGTACATTTTGGGGTCAATCCCATGTTGCAACCTGCTTATTAATTCTGAAAATATTTATATTTGTGGGTCTCTTTGGTGTACGCTGAGAAATCCCTCATACCCCTTTATTTGAAGTTTTAAGTCAAGCGCTATGTGACCCTCTGTATTAGACCTACTCCTTCATCCAAAAGGGAATCAGGATACCCCTACCCCTCACATCAGAGGGGTAAGGCTAAGGGGTAGAAATGGGATTGGAACTTAATATCCCAGTTGTTGAATATAAATAAAGTTGTACATACATTGTAGGGAAAAATATATAATTATCATTTAATGACTATACTTTTGAAATAGGCAACATGTAAATTAATAAGTCAATGCAGGAATCTGCAATGTTGCGAACACTTAATGCAAATTTGTATGGAATTCTGCACAAAACTTTTTGCCCAATCGTCACAACTTTTCCACAAATGCGACATGCATTCGATACTATGCCTGAGAAATCACTGTAACAGAGGCCACAGTTAGACCCAGATTAAATTAGATTAAATAAGCATGGCTAGTGGTAACGCTGTTGTAGTTTGAATCATAAACTCTGTGTGTGTGTGTGTGTGTGTGTGTGTGTGTGTGTGTGTGTGTGTGTGTTATGTAGATCACGTAAAACTGTGTTTTTTTTCTGACGTTTGTTAGGGGTGATGTGTCACCCTAATGAGGATTTCAGTTTCAAACTTACTAACTACGGTGTTTCGGTCCCCGTTTCTTAATCTGAAAGCGCATGTCCGTTTTCATTTCACTACTTTTCTTGGGATGAGAAAAATAATATAGCTGATTATTTGATTTCTTCAATGAATTTAATGGTTCAGGTGTCACAATAGCTGACTAGCCATCAACAAATACATTGATGGAAGTAGGTATTACAAACAAGTCAGACATATAAACACTGCCTATTATTATGCATTATATGTACACCAACTGACATATATCAATATTTTGTCTCTATTTTTTGTCTAATGTAACATAACAAGAATTAACCCTCCACTGCTACAACTTTGTTTTTTCATTTATGTACTTTATGAGTTACAACAACAAACATAACATGCCTTGTGATAAACAGGGCAGATTGTATTTAACTTCCTTACAACTTCCCTAAACACCTTAACCTCATAAATCCTAGATGCTGTCTTTAAATTTACTGCCAGGCAAAAAAAAAAAAAAAACTAACTACATTAGTTGAAAAGAACCATATCCTTTATTCACTTTCAATAATTCTTCGCTCATAAAGGATGTTATGTGATAATTCAAATCAGTATCATTCAATTCAATATATTTTTGTGCCTGCTGACTCACATTATTTTTAAAAATTTTATTTTTCTAGCCCATAAAATCTGCTCTCTTTGTCTCTCTCTCTCTCTCTCTCTCGCTCTCTCTCTCTCTCCCTCTCTTTCTTTCTCCAAAATCTCATATCCTCTCCACCCTATTAAACACTAAGTACTGTATCTTCCTCTCCCATCTTCTATATCCTGCTTCACATTTTTTCTCTTTCACTAATCTCAATGTGCTTTATGGGAAGTAATTGGTTTAGAGAACTGTTTATCCACATCCTCCACATTTTCCAGCCCATGTGAAGCTGAATCTGGTAACCTGTGTGCCTTCAATCACGCATCCATTCCAGGGGACCGACAATACCCCAGCTGATTTCAGCTCTACTGTTCCCTTGGTAATGGGAAAGCTAAAGACGGCTGGCTGCTGGGGCAACGCACAAACAAGGCAGGCTTGGGGAGAGCAAAGCTCCTCCAGAAAGCAAGCACATCAGCGCTATTGTTAGCACATAGCGGGAGATTAGCGCTGATGGCTGTATGTGAACTAGCAGGCTTGGCTGGTGTTCTGTGTCGAATGCTAACCCAGCCCACCCCTGCTGCCACTGCCACCATGTCACAATTAACCAGAATAGCTACAGACAAGATTGCTCACCCTGGTGGCAATCCATCTCCAATCCCTCTGATATCACCACTGTGGAGATCCTTATCATCATAATGAACACTGCACCTACTAGATAATACTGTAAACTTTCCTAAAATCATGAAATACAATTTAGTCTTCATTGATCTTTACACTGATTGAAAGGTTGAAAAGCTGCACACAACAGGCACAGTTATCCGGGAATAAATTGTCAAGAAAGTTGACAGGTATTGAAATAGGAAAAACACGACTGCATTTTCGAGAGCATGGGAACGCAACAGTATAAAAACTTAAACCTACTCTAGCTGTATACCTCGAATGTCAAATCCTGATTTCATGAACATTGCAACCACATACAGGAAGACTGCAACAGCAAATGACAAGCTGTTTCCCTCTTTAATTCTCAGCTTGTACCTGTTTTCTAACACACCATCTTCCCACAGCCACACAAATACACACAGTTTTTGTCAGTGCCTCTGACTGATTACAGTGCATGATTAATTAGCAGACAGATTGCTAAACGGTGGTGAACACGGTTTGATGTGCAGAGGTAAAGAGTAGACTCTCCATGGAATACAATAATGTCCTCTCTGCCCTCCTCTCTCTCTCTCTTTCGCTCTCATCCTTCTCTCACATCTATTTCTTCCTCTCTTTCTATATTAAGCCCTTCTGGGTTAATCATTCCTAGAGGACGACAGCACCACAGTGCCACAAAAAGTGACACACAGCTGTGCGCAGTCAGGCTCCAGTGCACCCACTTCCAGTGATTACAGACCCTTTAAGGAGAGGACATCCAGGGGGTGGACACTGGATGCGTGAGGAGTTGTGGTCCACCAAAGAATTCCTGTGCTGGAGCCTGTGTATTAACTGTAGCTGGTGATATGGCTGCTTGAAAATACTCCATATCAGAACTGCTTCAACTCAACCCAAGCACTATTTCTGGATTTTAGAAAGCATAAAAACACCCTGGTCTCACACCGTCCCTATTATGTGCGAAAGGGCTTTCAACACCAGTTTTGTACACAAGCCTTGATCCTCTATTTCTGGTGTCCAAGGAAAACAAGAGCACACATGATACCTTACTCCCTGGTACTCAAAGTATCCTGGAATACAGGCACATTAATGTTAACACAGGTTCTACTAGACTGTCCTCCTGTAAAATACAGCAGCAAAAACCAACAGGTTACATATGTTTCACCGTTTAACAATGGCTAGCGGCCACCAATCAAAGAGCCCATATTATTATTAAATTCACTTTCCGGTGATTGTTTGGTGAGTTTTCAGTGTATGTAGATATACACCAAGTAAGATACAAGTGCAAAGATATGGATGGACAGAAGGACATTTTGTTACTCATATCCTCTCATGATTTTAAGAAACAGTGAGTTTATTTGGTTTATGGTAGACCAGTCCTCACAGCAGTGGAGAAATACAATGCATGACATTTTTCTATCAAAGTAAGGACTGTACGTCGCTGCTGGATCAACGTCGAGTTGAAAGATGGACTGATTGAGACTGTCTGCGACTTAAACCTGGGTCTAGTTAGTTCGAGGCCATAAGTGTTACCATTTTAATGTGTTTTGTCTTGTTTTGTACTTGGTTAGTTCACAAAAACATTAGACGTGTGTCTGTGCGCGGTCACTTTGGCTTCTCTCGTACTCTGAAACAGGAGGTTTCACAGCAGAACATTCACGATGTCCTAAAGCTTGGTGTGACGCTTTGAAAGCTATTTTTATGGGTTGATTAGATTGAATTCTGTTAAATTCGCATGTTTAGGTAAGCACGACATGGTTATGTAAATTCGTTAACGAGGCACAGCTCAGCTGTCACGGTTATTCTGCTACTGTGTCTATGCCCCAGACAGGGAAAAGCTGTTATGTGTCACACTGAATATAATACTACATGCATATCCTTCTCTGCAGTTTCTATACTGTTTCCCTGTCCATAACCCTGTCCGTATGACCCCATGTGGGCTTAGCCTACACGAAAGGCATATGTCACCAAACAGGAGGGGAGGGGGGAGCACAGCTGAAACGAGTTGTTCCTGTGACATGCCCTGAGGGTACATTTTCAACCAGAGCAGAAACAATGATCTGCGCATTTTCTTAGCATGAATGTACACACACTTTTGGGAAGTCCGGGATCTATATAATAAGCTCTTTATCAGAAGGAGGTTGGGGTGGATGTCCCACAAGACTGTCCCACAGGATTTTAAACACTGAATTTCAAAATCAGTATAAAATAAAGTTATTTTACCCAGCCACAATGCATGTGGAAGGAATGTCATGTCACAACCATCATGTGAAGGTAATGGAGCAGAAAGAGATATGTTTGTTTAGAGCCTAAACCTGACCCAGATGTATGTGTGCCTAATTGCAACCACATTGCTTTGTTTGCTTTGTTGTCCAGCGTTTTTGACCTTTTAGAGTGAAAGTAAATGTTACACCAGGTGCCATTTCGATGCCGTTGAACAAAACAGTAGCTGCTACTTTGGCGTCTGAAATCAAAAGGTTGTAGTTGGACACCTGCCGCCACATCTGCTCATATGGGCCATTTCAGGGGTAGTGACAAACAACCTACATAGGCATTAAGGTTGCAGGACGCCTTGTTCAACCTTTTCAAGCCTTTTTGATAGGTGTCCTCTTTACTCACAATACTGGTACCACCTTTTCCTGATTCCAGGAATACATCAGCAAAAGTTTTCTTACACAGGAAGAACATCTCCAGACTTTGGCCACACACATCAGCTTCACCTTTTCATACCACACATCTCCACTGACGCTTTATCAAGTTTCATGTGACATTTTAAGTTCCCACCTGCTATTGTCTCAATAAATTGGCTAATACCCCTGATCTGCTTCACACCTTCACCCCCTCTCACGAGGTGCACTCTTCAGACAGTGGTCCCCTTGCCACTCCCCACACCAGGCTGCATTCTGTGGGGGACAGACCTTTAAGAACTCCTGCACTCTCCCTGCCTCTATATACAATGCTGAGTATATTTCTGTTTTCAAATCTATATGGTTAAAACCAAGAATAACCCACCTGTCACACTGCACTTCACACAGACATTAACTGTCTCTGCCCTCATCTCATTTTCACTGAATCAATTCACTCGACCTTATTATTCGTTTATCCTTACGTTTGTCTGTCCTTTCACATTGTGCCACAAGAGGGTTTTCTAATCTTCATCTGATAATATGGCATTCCTTCACCTCGCCTGATATCATTGCACCCTGTTTTGCTCTGCTGTGTTGTGGGCCGATGGGAGACGAGTGCTCTAATTCATTTGTTTGCATATGGGGGATATGTCCAGCTCTGATGGATGGCTTTGGCTCTTGCAGTCCCTCAGTAACTCTGGGTTTACAATAGAATTTGCTTTGAGTATCTCAAAGGACTGCATGCTCAAATAGAGAGAAATAAATAAAACACCCCCCAACACACACACATACTGTACAGTACATTCAACATAGTGACATTCAGTTCTTCTACTTTAACCACATAAGGATATACATACACATATGAGGACAAATAACTGATTGCACATGCATACATACAAATTATCGCATATGTGTCTACAAGCAGAACTTGAATAAAATTATTTAAAGGTGCATAGAAAAAATCAAAAAACAGATTACAGTGTAGTTGTTATTAAAGCCTCCTGGTGTCCTCACATAAAATCAGTGGCCAGTAATTGTTTAGTATGCCCCATGTCCAATTTAGTCTGCATGGTGGCTCTCTTAATCAATGTGGTTGCAAACTGTGATGTGATGTGCCTGCTAACATGGAGTCTCGCTCTCTCGCTCTTTCTTTCTTACTCACACACTCTCTCTCTGCCTCTCCCTCTCTCTCTCTCTCTCTCTCTCTCTCTCTCTACCAGGGTCTTCAACTGAAGTTAAATGTCTGCCAGCTGAGCTTGTCCCTCAGTCAGGCTTTTGTTCCTCTCCAGCTGAAGCTCTGTAATTTGTCTGCCAATAATATGTCATGAATGAAGATTTGGGGTTGCGGAATTTCTACATAAAAACTTACATTCTGACATTTTACAACACTTGCTCTGTAGGTCAACATGAAGACTAATTTTGTATAAGCGTGGAAGCACACTAGATTCTAGGATGGCTCTCTCTCTCCATTTCTTTACAATTATACGGTGTGTGAGCCTCTGTGTTGGGTCTTTTCACACATGCAGTGTGTAAGAATTCATTACTGTCTGAAGTCACAGTCTCTGATGATCTGTTGGTGCAGATGCAGTTCTGAGTGCTGTGTACACTTTGTAGCACTAAGTGCTCTGGTAATGGGATATGTGTTCAAGTTCAAGCTGAAACACAGGCATGTCTTGTGAGCAAATCTGAAACAAAGCTGTGTTCTCTGCTGTTTTAATCCGTGCGTTCTGATGCCAAATTAAATGCACAAGCCCTCGAGACATTTCCGCATCTGTAAAAACCACACAGGCCAAGACACCCATGACTCTGCAGGGTAAACGGCAGGCATGTGGCAGGGGAGAAGTACTTCCTCGGTTCATTTCATTTCACCGCTGTCTCTCTATCTCTCTCGCTCTGTCTCTCTTTCTTTCTCTTTCTCCCTCTCTGTGTCCATGGCTCTCAGCCTGACTCATTCTCAAAATAGAGCTACAAACCTGAATACTGTTTGTTGGACTGGGAGCATCAGTAGTATTGTGGGAGAGCATTCGTGCACTTGTTCTATTATTAAATCCTGGTTATGTAAACCACCAGGAGATGACACCAACAAATTATGATTCACTATAATTCAATTGTATAACAAGCCTATTTCAGCAAGGAAGTCAACAATAGGAAGGTTATAATGGTTGATTCATTTCCTGTTTATTGAATTAACATCGTTGTGATCATGCTTTAATTGTAACATGCTTTCTAAGGTAAAGTGATTATTAGAAGTATCTTTTTTAGCTGAACTGAATCATTTAGATCTTTATTGTGACGAAAATGGATTCACAGTAACTTAGTTTAGCAAATGAATATATTGTGTGTGACTGATTTAGTTTGCTGAACAATTTCTGATACTGCTTGTACTGCTGCTGTGTTTTAGTAATCACCATTAATCCCCATGTTTGCTGGTCAATGTTATTCCGTTTCTTTAAGTGTTTACCCACTTGAACCACTTATCCTGCTGAGGGTCATGGGGCAGATGAAGGTGCATCACAGACTCAACACAGAGACAAAGACAACTTTCACACTAGCAGGGTTCCTCATCTGATTTATATCTCCCTGTGATTAATCTATGTCATCTGTTCACCATTTGTAATCTTGTGAAAAATGTTAACAGCATCTGGTTTAGTAACTCAAGCTTTTAATTGCACATACCACGATTAGTGAACAGAATTAATATACATTTATATAAGAAACACAGAAGAAGTAATTTGTCAGTGCATTTTAACATCAACAAATGTCTTGTCTCATGTCTAATCTGCTCGACTTATTTTTGAGATGTGCTGACATTTGAGGAACTATAATCACTAAGGGTAGGAGCAAATTAATTTTCTAAATATAGATTGGTTTTAAACCTACAATAGATTATTCAGATTTTAGTGTTATTGTTGTTTTAAACTTCATCATATTGAAAAGCATTGTATTCTAAACCTTCCAGGAGTTTACACAAGTAGACCGAGTAGTGTAAACTTTGGACATGAAAATCTTCAATATTGTTTGTTAAAATCACAGATTTACATGATAATTCTTCAAAACATTATTCAGGATTAATTATATAAGGGTTACCAATTAAAAAATGTTTGTAGAACTGTGCTGTAAGAAAACAATACGCCTTGTTAAAGAAAGCATTCAAACTAGTAAGCTTTGTTCTTATTGTGGCACACTGCCTTTTTAGTCAAGATGTGCTTCTGAGTCAAAAGATCCCTTCAGTCATGTTATTCATTTATGTTTTCTCAGCTTTCTATTGACACTTTTCTGTAGCAAGGAAGACAAGTGAATTTAAACGAAATGTTGCTGCTGGCTCAAATAGAGACATTCCATACACACCTTCCACATAGTCATCAGTATGGGTCAGAATTTACACTGCACACTTAAAATAGCAAGATAAAACACTGGTGAATGGTAGTAACGTTTTACACAGGTCACGTTGTACCATGCCATCTGACCTGGCACTTGTCCCACAAAAAGAAATAGAGGGGAATCACAGCTGCTGTCTCACAGTTTCTCTTCCCTCTCTGTGTCTCGCTCACTCTCAGACACGCGCGTTACCCCATCTATCCAATCCACATGGGGGGAAGCTTAGTTATCATGTTTAATTTGTTTCTCACTGTGCCTCTAGTGTTCTCAGCTGAATTATCAAAGCACTTTGATCTCTTCTGTTGCATACAGTTAGTATGCTACCAAGTCAAGAAAAAGACCATAAAAACAATGAGACGAGCAACAACAGAAGGACGTTTAACAAGTACAATGAGTTTTTTGTTATCTCATACACTGCAAAGTTAGTAATTACTTTTCTTAAATAGGTAGGGTTGCTTCCAAGCATGCACAGTGTTTGCCGGTGTGACCAAGTACAGTCTGTTTGGATACATGTGACGGAGAAGCAGAAGAATGTGTCAAACTGTGACTGTGTAGGTTTGATTGTAACAAGACTGATTTTGTAATCTCTAAGCAGATCAAAACAGTGGCCCCAAGCCAACGCATGTGCATTGTGAGAGCACACAGTGAAATGTGGCGTTGTGAGCAATGGCCCATACTGAGGTTGTGCTTCGATAATTAACGTTCATTGCTTTTCCATTGTGCTTTTTTTTTATTTATAGCGTAATTTAATTTGGCATGGGGGGACAAAAATATAAAGTGCACTTTCGAGGCTAATTGATGCTGGGTTCTCCTTAGTACTGCATCCTCAGCATTCTTTTTCTCCAGCCAATGAGGTTAACTAGGCAGAGGATGGAGTGCCGAGGAAGAGCGAGAGGAGGGAGAAAGGCGAAAGGAGGGGACAGGCAGAACGAGAGGAAAAAATTAAAGAGGTTATCGCGTGGGGGGTCCAAATTTGATTTCTTTTACATCTATTGTTAGCTGGTGGCTCAGAGAGGCAGTGAAAGCAGAGTCCATTTTCCTGTTACTGTTGTGAGAGAGATTAGCAGAGACTGGTCTTATTTCTATTTGAGGAATAATGAAGAGCGTGTCTCTATTCAAGCATACTCTTGCACTCTTACACTTGCAGGGCCCTTTATTAGCCCTTCCCCTTTAACTTAAACACTTTCTCTTTCCCTGCATCGAAATGAAAAAGCATATGAGGTTTATTATCTTTTTTATTGAGCTTATAAATAGGGGTTTGATTTTTGTCATTGGAGTCAGAATGTGAAAGAAAGTCACGTGTAAATAAACTCAAGGGGTACCACACTCTCACCAGGTGAGGATACTTAAGCAGGAGCTCTGCTGCTAAGGAGCGCTTTACTGCAGCAACAATGTCATTTTAATTATGTGCTCCCTGAAAACCTGCACTGACACCAGACCTGGATCCCTCCCTGGATAGTAGGAAGGGGAAAGGATTGTCTCACGTCGGTCTAAAAGTATGAACTCCCTTGCATAGTTTCTGCTGCACTCTTATTTTTAGTATCTTGACTTTTTGCATCTACGGGGAACCTCCCAAATGACCTGAATGTAAGGATGCATTTGACATCTTTGTTCATTAAGAGAAATAGGGAGCAGAAAGGTAGCTTTTCTAGGGCTCCCATGACAACAGCAGAATGCGTGGAACAGACCATGGAGAGGCAGCATTACAAAGCTTATAAGGCCCCACTTCTCTGCCTCCCAATAATTCACTCTGGTCCTGGTGGAGTAAAGGTGTCAGCCAAGACATTCACACCACCAGTTCATCCAAATACAGAAATGGAATGATGAAAGGAAAACACTAGAGGGGATGGGGGAGGACACATAGCTCTTTTAATGACTCTGGAGTGTGATGGGAATGCTGTTAATGAGGAGGGTTGGGATAAGAAGTAATGCTTCCCACGTAGAGACTGCCAAGCCTGGGAGGAGTCTGAAGAACAGCTCTGTTCAGTGGTACGGTTACAGCTGAGTGAAGCGTAGCAGAGCTCTGCGGACCACAGGAGTGTGGGACGAACAAAGTTTGACTGTGAGGCAGGAAAGATGCCATCGAGAATGCGCAGCGCCTTTTTCTTTCTAGTCTTCCCCCTCCTTTCAGAGAGACAGTAGCAGCTGAAGATCAGAAAGGTGGGAGATGGATGGAAAGTGAATGGGTGTGGGAGAAAGAAGGAGAAGAGAGACAGTATCCCCAGGAGGGTACATCTCCAGTCAGCAATTCCACTGGGGCTCTCACCATCGCTCTTCAGTTTCCATCTCCAGATGAAAAATAAATAACCTCTTCAGACGGCCCCCCTCTCCTCTGAGAGAGAGAAGGAACTATCCCAAGAGCAGTGTTCACTTTCCATGTGGTTATCTGTCTTCTGTTTTTAAAATTTGTTTCTCACACTTTCACTTTTATATTCTATTCATATGTCCCATACATGTAGATTACAACAGGTTGCTCATGTTGCATAGGAAGCAATATTTAAGTTTTTAATTCACAACACACACATGGACCCACAAGTGCAAGGCAATGCAGCAATTGTAAATTTAGTTTCTTTTATTCTCTTCACTAACGAAAGAAAAACTTTTTTTTTATTGACCAAAATTCAGGACCTGATTTAACCCTTAACCTGCATGTTCTTTTCTGTCTTTATTCTTCTCCACTCAAATACATTCAGCTTCATGATGAAGTAGTAGATACCTCTCTCCACATCTGCCCTCTGAGTGTGGTCTAATTTAAGTCTGTTTTATCTTTGTCAAAGTACATAGTGCAATACTGCTTTTGGAAGAAGTAACATTTATTCATCCTTTCTGCAATGGAGCATTTTGCTCGTTGTGCAAGCACTACTGGCAGAGCGTAGCAGCTTGTGCTGCCAGGCACTGAAGCTAAAGGCTAGTCTGGCACGAGATTGTTCTGGAAAGCGCTGTAAGTCTGATGGCCTCGTCAAGAGGGAGACTCATGGCCGATTGTGCATGACGAGTGCTCCCTGCTATCCGATGCTTCTCCCTGGGGTTTCACCCAAAAAGCTGAGCAGAGGAGATGATGTCCCTTGTGTGCATGTGTATGTTTGATTGTCCACTTTGCACTAACTTAACTCAAGTACGTCATTATATATTGAGCATCATTAATTTTTTATACTAATTTTCATTTCCTCCTGGCACAATGTCACACTCTGATAATTTACATATTATGACCTGTTTAAGCATTTCATACAACATTGTCCTCTTCCTATTGTCAGGCATAGCCATTAGAACACTTGACGTGCTTTAATGTATATAATAAATATATGCTCACTGCCCCTCTGCCCCTCTCCTCTACTCTTTTTCTCTATGTTCCACTGCCTGTGTTTACCATGATAACATTAAACATTATAATCTGTTTTTCATATAACCTCCCTTCTCTGGTGGCATCTCAGCATTTCCTTTCTTAACTCTCCTATCAACTCAAACACATAACGGCTGTAATGAACTCTCTGCTTGGTGCTGATATCATAATGTAAATCCACTTAGGATCCCTAGCATTAAGCCCAACAGGGAGTCATGTAGCTACACTCACGCATTATCACTGTCTTGTATAGCTCATACCTGCACTGTAGCATTATCATGAAACTTTGATATAAGCTTATGCTTTTGCAGTCAGAGTGAAGTATGTTCATATAGATTTAGTACAAGCATTAAGGTGCTTTACTTGTGTTCTACTTGCTTGCTTGGGTTCTACCATGTGAGAAAAAAGAACTAATATGCTAAACCTGCAGTGTGTAACTAACTTGATATTCTTTCATTTATTTATTATTTATTATTTTTTAATCGTAATGGACAATGAACAGCTTGAACAGCGCGGCATCAGTGCTATGATATTCCTCCTTGCACTTATAACCAGTCAGAGAGGGTTTTGTAGCATTCGTATTTACAGTGCTGTAAATTCAAAAGACTAATACCTTAATTGCTGGTAAAGTGTAGCAGAGCAGTGGCAGACTGAGGCAAAGCAGAGTGCTTTGATTTCAAGTCACATTCTTCCCAAGCCTGATTCCCAGAAGTTGCATATTGTAGAAGACATTAAAACTGCAACATTTGTTACAATGAACATGTCACTTGGCTCATCCTCAGACAAGCACATACACTTGCTGTAGAGACACTGGTCCTGACACAAATACGCACACACACACGCACAAATAAAACGAAAACTCTCAGTTCCACCAGCTTTAACTAGAAAATGCAATGTTATGTCATTATGTGTTAAGTATTTGATAAAGAAAAATATTTAATGCAAAGTGATGGGAGTGTGACAAAAAAGGATCATTAACATCAAATGACTTTATCTTTTCGATTACATGGATATATTTAGTGCAATTTATTGCAGAATGCTTCAAAGATTATGAGATTTTTTATTTGCACAGGTTTCACATTTGATATTTCATGAAGAAAAGTACAAATATTTGCCTGATAGCAGCAGCATTAATTAAAGTTTACTTATTCAGGAAGTCGCTGGGAGATAAGAATACAAAAGAGACCTGCGAATATTACTCATGCTTGAGGCCACGATGAAAAGTGTGTTTTATGAAAATAATTGAATTTGTATTTAATCTTGTATCATCCTGACATGATTCCAGCACCAGTTAAAAAGACATGAAATATCAAAAATGGAAAGGGGTCATCCTCTAATGCATGGCAATGTACCTTAACCTATGCAAAGGCCAAAGGGTCACCAATAGGATTTACCTTCTGTGCACTGCGAGCTTCACCTTGTGCTCTACAAAAGGTCATGTGTCACCAAAACCTAAATCATTCTCATCATTCATGAATATCCATACAAAATGTCACAGAAATCAAGTAGTGAAGCTCCTGGGCTAAATGAGCCGCTAACCAGCACAAGTATTGACACTGTCAAAAGCCTAGTGAATTAAATCAAACTGTAGTTACTATGCTTGTGGTGACACAACAAACTATTAAATATTTAATGTAGTTCAGCCACACACTCCTACTGCCTCCAAGATCCAGATCTTTAGTGTTGGTTTTATAGCATAGATACATACAGGCATTTCATCATAAAACAGCTTGATGTGATTGTATGAAGAGGTACGGAAGAGGATTAGGGCCATCATAAAATTATCATTTGAGTTCTGAGTTTAAAGTCAGAATTTTGAGAAAAAAGTCAGAATTCTGAGATTAAAGTCAGAACTCAAATAATATTTGTACGGTGGCCCTAACCCTCTTCCATAAAGAGGTGAGTTCCAGGACACTAATTTAATTCCAGGAGAAAAAAACATCCAAATGTGAAACATATGAAGAAAACACTACAGGGGGGAAACTAGAAGAAATCTCTTCAATTTGTCAATTATCCATGTTCGTTTTGATGCTGCTTTAGCTACAGCTTTCCTCTCTTCCTGGAGACAGACACACCCAGTAGCTCCCTACGATGTCCATCACACTAGAAAATGAAATAAATTATCAAAAAACTCTACTTCACTCATCTTCTTCTTTCCCCCCTATGTGTGTCTCTCACCTTCTTTGCTCACATCTCACACTCATTTGCCCAAAGATTTCTATATACCACTTTGCCTTTTTTCCTTCATTTGTATTCTCCTTTCCTCCCACTCCAAGGTTTTTTTTCTTCTTAGCCTTAGATCACATTTTATTCTTTGCCCTTTCATCTCACCTCACTCCATCTTTCCCCTTGTATTTTTTCACAGTGACGATGTGTCCATTTTCCTCTCACATTTACTAATTAACAAGAATTGTAAGGAGAGCCAGTTTTAGTCTCAAATCACTCACATCGTTAGCTTTCCATTGTACTATACGATTCTAGGTTTCTTTCTCATTGATTTGTGTTACTTATTCTTTCTGGCTTATGTGTCGTGCCTCCTGTTCCACACTGTGGTAGCAAGGCATGTGTTCTCATAGATTTTTGTTCGGGAGCCTTTGCCAGCATTTTATGTGCACGTTGGCCTTTTCAAGAGAGAGATTTCATATAGGTAATTTACTCACCCCTCTCTCTGGGGCTAACCATACAGTCTGTGTCTTTCATCTTCCTCGCCTTTTCTCAAAGTACCTTTCGTCTGACTTTTCTCTGTGCCTTTTAAGTGTTGCGATTGTGTTCCTATTTGGCTCCCTTTGAATATTTCCCCCTGCGTCATCGTCTCCAGGTTTAAGCATCTTCATGTAATTGTCTCATTGCTAATGATCAAGTCTTCAGGAAAACAGATCACGATGTCTTCAAAGACTAGTATTTTTGATGGGGCCAAACCAATTACCTCTCACATTATGAACAACTGACAGCTGGTGTGTATACTGTTGAAAACCTAGACAGAGGGGGCTATGGATCCATTTCACAGGCCGGTGAGTAAGGGGAACATTTCCTTGTCAAAAATAATTAATCAAAGAGCCAGAGTAAAACAGAATGCTCTATGTGAAATCATTACTCTCCACATCATAGACATCCCACCTTTTTTCCTCCCCTTCTTGTCATCCTTCCTTCCTGTGTACAGACCATATATCACGCCCTCTCCTCCCTCTTCTGCTTGAAATCTCTTTGGACTTCAAATGCTAATTCAGCCAAGCGCTTAATCAGATATATTACTTCCATATCTCCCCTGATTTCACTAATTCCATTCTGCATTGGGTTGCTCTCGAACTATGCAAAAGCACCTATTTTAAACAAATAGCAAGATGTGATGACACCATATGTATGGCAAAAATAATATGTTGTGCAATTAACAGAACATGGCACGTTCTGTAATGTTTCATGTTTCTCTGTTAATCCTTCAATTCTACAGCCATTTCAGTAGCAATGCATTTGCAGATAACTATTATTTGTGTCATTTGTCAAAAGAAAGAATTACATACAGACAGAACTCATTTACAATTTACAACAAAAAAAAAAGATATGGCACAATGTCCACTAACACATTGTGGCAGCATATTTGTCTGTATTTCAAGAAAGTCTGGTTGTCAGTGGCAGTGATTATTGACAGTAAATTCATTATACAGTGTAGGCACAAGCATGAACACACACACACACACACACACACACACACACACACACACACACACACACACACGTATCCTGTGTAGCTCGGTGTGCAGAGGTGTGAGGGATGAGGCTGGGGATCAGCGTTGTTCTGGTCAGGGATTACCCAGCTAATCCTCGCTCTGCCCACATTCCTACACAAACATCAGTCAGTGAGGAGCTCAGAGACTAAACCCAGACTCAACCGTCCCCCTGCTCCACTAACACCTGCTGGACGCTCGCTGTGGATTGTTCTCATCCTTTACAGTACATGTTGGTGGATTTGTCTGCAGGATGCATGAGGCCATTCCTGTGCAGACGTTCCTTCTGTCTGATGACTGTTACTGCTGAATTACAGTTTCTTCCTCTGTTTACAGACAGAAAATGTAACTATGCAGAATGAAGAACACTTCAGTCAGAGGTCAGAGCATAAAAGAGGATGTGATGACATCCATGCACATGAATGTCAGGGATCCCATCGTGCAGACATCATCCTCCACTACTGGAGCCGGTGTGGTTGACGTCCTCTGGACTGAGCAGGATCTACAGGTACAAACTGATCTGCTGATCTGTTCTCTGAACTGAGAACTTTGTTCCCTTTTGTAACTTCATGTGAAACCTTTGTGTTGCATGAACATATAGTTCTGTAAACGTTATTTCATGTGGTGCCGGACTAAAACAAGACAGAACATGGTTTTGTTAAAACAAGAGTTTTAAAAAGGCAGTGATCTGTTCTGCAGTTTGTGTTTAGACTTTTTAGAAAGTGAGCTACCAGAAAAACTGTTAGTTCCTGAAGCTTCTTCACTTTTAAGCATCTTTAAATGTTTCTCAGTAACCAACATGTTGCACTGAGCTGTGTATAATAGAAAAAACTGATATGTAAAGACAATGGATGAGGATAAGCCCTGATGGTAATATGAGCCCTGGTTAAAGAGGCAGGAAGTGCGACAGGTGAACATTTATTGAGAAGGGAAGAGACAGACAGGCATGCAGACAGGGTTAATTGTCCTGAGAAAGACAGACTGTTATTACTCTGTCATTTAAGAGTCTGATAACGCTGCTGACAGCAGACTGATGATGGAGCATCTTTCATCTTTTCAACATCAGACTTTAGATAATGTGGGTAGTTGGCTTTTCATCTGTTTCCTCAGTCATAAATATCCACAGACGCTCCATAAATCTGGAGAAGAGTGAATGTTAACGTTTCAGTGCTGCACATCTCAGGCTGACGGACTCTGCCAGCTGTTAGGACCAGGATCAGTTCTGCCCCAGCACCAGACACTCAGAGAGACTTACTGCAGAATTATGTTTATTTTTAAAAACTAAATCACTGGTTGCAGAGAGCACGGATCTGAGAGGAGACAACACGTTGCACAGCACAAATTATATAAACTGATATGAACTGAATGATTTTAAAAGGTTTGTTTGTTTCTGGAAACATGGTGAAGTGGTAAAATCTGAAATTCTGCATCTGCAACTGAAGATTCAGGTTTTTCTAACAGATGTGTTGAATTAAAGTTATTTTACATTTACACGCAAAGTCTATCAATATGTGAATATTTTTTGTACACATCTATATTTCTGCTACATACACATTTTTTAAAATAAAATGATTAAACTATCACTTATTGATGTAACTTATATCATTGTTTAAACAGTTATAGCTACTACACCTTTGTTCTGCTTTAGTTTGCAGTTTGGTGAAGGCACAATGCTGCTAAGAAAATTATATTTGCTATTTAATTTTTATCTTCCATCTGTTGAAACAGATCAGATGAATCTGGCGACTGAAAGGTTCAAAGTATTTGAGCTTCATCAGTTTTCGCTTTGGTTTTCTGAGGAATGATGAATTTAATGATGAATTCTAAAATGTTTTCAGTGTGGATAGAGAAGAATTCAATAAAAAGTCACTGCACACCTGAAATACTCACTCCTCCTGCTTTTAATAGGAAATACTGTTGTTTAAGCCCCTCGTCCGATGGGAACAGACCACACCATCCCTTTAGCCATCAGCCTTCACACGTATCCCGTCTAATTCCTTGGATTTCCTCACACTCTCCAGCTGCTTCCTCGCCGCTCAGCCCTGCAGCCTGAGCACTTTCCCACCACACTGTTTGGAGAGGATCAGCTTGCACTTACAGCTGAGCGTGTGAGTGAAGACAAACATGCTTAGTGAGGATGTCTGCATTGTGTGTGAGCATTAGCTAATAAAAGTCAGCACTGAGCTACAACCTCCTATTAACTTCACTTACACTTCAACTACACCTCCAGGCTTTAGCTTG
>OMLM01009833.1:0-29199 GCA_900302695.1 Helostoma temminkii | reverse complement strand
TCAGCCCTGCAGCCTGAGCACTTTCCCACCACACTGTTTGGAGAGGATCAGCTTGCACTTACAGCTGAGCGTGTGAGTGAAGACAAACATGCTTAGTGAGGATGTCTGCATTGTGTGTGAGCATTAGCTAATAAAAGTCTAAATAAATATATTTTTTTAATAAAAATTAACTTCACTTACACTTCAACTACACCTCCAGACTTTAGCTTGACAAAGAATAATATTCAGTATACTACTAGTATACTTCTTTTAAACTAAAAATGAATACTTTTAGTACTTTTATGTACTTATCAGAGGTAAACTAAAAAGTGAGCCAATTTATTCCCAAGAAGTATTAAAATAGTATGATAGCAAGTATACTAGAAGTACATAGAAGTATACTTACTGTACTTGAAGTATATCTGAAATATACTTACTGTACTTCAAATATACAATAAACTTTAGGTATACTACTTTTTTGTAAGGGAAGGAGTGAATTGGCCAGACTGAAAACTAAGAAGTTAGCTCATGGCTAGTTATGAGTGAAGTTATCAGTCGGACTTCAAACTCTATACTTCTAGAAAATTGTGTTGAAAGGCCAAGTAAAATGAATAAGTAATTAGTAAGTAAAATAGGCCCATCTGATACCAAACATTAACATGTTGAAATGCTTTAAGATAAAAAGCAGTGAAAATGTCCAGATGTACTCTGGATCCCAGAGGGTTGGAAACAAGCTCTGGCTTGTTTTATGGTTGAATGAGGATTTACTGAGGTTTGTTTTAGACGAACAGCAGAGACAAATGTAAGTCATGACCTGTGATATACGCATGGACCTGTACGTGTTTAACATGTGAAATGTCTTCCTAAGTGATAAATGACTGGGATGTTAATGCTACATTATCACTCCTGGTTTTTGGGACACTGTTTGTTGACATGTTGCGATGCACTTGTCAGATGGTAAACTCCTCATTCAGGACCAGCAGGTGTTTCATTTCATTCACCCACAGTTTGTTTAGGAAGCTTCCAGCTCTCGGAGTAAACACAGTCGGTTTCTCAGTGTGGATCTAACGAACAGCTGCGGACTCGGTTAAGAGTCTGTCGATCGCAGTCATCTGAATCTCGTCCACGTTTGTATCTGAACCAAGTTTCAAGCTTATTCCTGCCAGAGAACAGCAGAAGCATCCTGAGTGTTTATTTGGCCTCGAGCTTATGTGAGAAGCAAATCCAGACTGAAACTTTAAGAAATGTGAAAATCTGTTAATGAGTTTTGGGTCAGTCTGCCGAGTTCACACTACACTTTATACCAAAAGAAATCATTCTTTCAGTTTCAGATTTTACTCTCAACAGAAGCTAACTTTATGTCACCAACTTCTGTTGTCTTTGTTTCCTTCTTCTCATCTTTCTTATGTTTCCCCTCTTTTCTTTTTTTTGCTCACTTTCTACTCCCTCCCTTCTTTGTAATTCCAAGCTCCTTTCTATTTCTATTTCTTTAGCTTTTCTTTTCTGCCTTTTCCTCTTTCTTCTCAGCTGTAGTCTGAACTTATTTCTTTCTGCATACCAACACATCTTATACTCTTTTCGCCTTTTTTTTCCATGTTCTCTAATTTCCTGCTTTCCTTCCTTCCTTTTAAAGACCAAAGAGCCTTTTCCAGCTGTGTGGTGTTTTAAATCTGCTTTGAACGTGGGTTGTGGCACATGGAGCAGTGTTCATAAGTGCCACTAGACTACAACAGATATAAAACAGCAAACAGCTGAAAAAAGCAGAAAAAAACTTTTTCTTTCTTTTTGTTTTACCCTCTGTGTTTACTCTTATTTCTTTTCCTTATCGTCCTTCCCTCTACTGTTGCTCAACTCGTCTGAGAGCAAAAAGATTCTTTACTTTTACTTCAACTTGTCATATGTGATGTTCTGTTTGCAGTTGATGTAAGTTTTTCTTCAGAAGCCCAGAGAAAGCTGAGACGCTTCAGTCGATCAGATTGCCAGTGAAAGGCAGCCTTTGTTTGTTGCGCTCTCACCATTACATTCCATAATGGTAAAGCTTGAACGCACGAGGAACATTAAAACGCCCTAATGACATTCTTGTGTGTACTGAGCCTTCAGGCTTCTGTCGGCCGAGCGAGCACCGCAGAGAGAGAGAGAGAGAGAGAGAGAAACACGTTGAAAAACTACTGAAAACTTTTTGCCTGAACTTGTCAAAGTTGTAAATGTTTGTCAGGAATTATTAGCCTGAAGCGTTGTACTAGAGACCAACCGGACAGATTAAACAGACTCTTCTGGAGTGAAGTGACACGTCTCTAAATTTTTAAAAGTGTTTTTACTACTTTAAAAACAACTGCAGGAGCTTGTTAAAGCAGTGTGAATATGGCCTGGAGCTGCTGTCAGTGAATGAAGGTTGGAGAAGTTGACTGAGACCAGCCAATATAGAAACTACTATTACTGAATCATTTATAGTAGGTACTTTAGCACTGCACTCTTACCCCTTTTCCACCAAGCCAGGTCCAGGCCTGGTTCACAGCCACTGCTACTGTAGAACCAGTTCTTTGTCTTTCCACAGCCAAAGAACTGACTCTGAAAACTGGAACTAATGACCGATTGCGTCAGGGGCTGGACTATCAGGACCAAAGAGATAAAAATTTGTTCTAAAGATAAAAATCTGTGAATTACTTATTAGATTTGTTTAAGTATAGTGTGATTGATAAAGGTTAGTCATTGCTAATTAGCTAGCTAATAGCTAAAGTTAGCAAAGGCTAACATTAATAGCCAACGTTTACTCTTAACAACAATCAAAACAACGGCTCGCAAAGTCACGAACAGCACTTGTACAGCTACGGTGGCTCGAGTAACAGAATGTGAGACAAGTATCCTGGAAATGTTTATGTTCGTGTAAACTGCGTCAGCAAATACATTTTGCAGGAAACTAACAATAACCATAAACAGGGTCAGTGATGTAGTCGTGTCATGTGATTGATGACAGACTTGTTCTTTAGTGGCACATGCAGGTTGAGGTCAGAGATTCTGTGGCATTTACCAAATTTCTTAGCTCTTGTGGTACAAACAAAATTGTTGTACAAGTCATAAACAGATGGACCGACTTTCTTCACAGAGGAGAAACACTTAATTCACTTTATAGGGGCTTGATGTGGATTGTTTAAAAATGGGGTCCTAATTACATCTCTTAGATAGCAGATAGGTGTTGTCAGTGCACAGCTAGTCTTTGAGGAAACAGCGCCCCCATGGCTGCAGGCCGTGGCTGCAATTGCACCCCTGTGGTACCAGGCTTTGTTTTTGTGGATTTCAAATTTAAACATGGTGGTTTGGCTGGGTTTAGGCACAAAGATACTGTATATGTGTTAGTGTTGTGGTCTGTGTCTTGTTTTAGTGTTCAGTCCTCCTTCCTCCCTGAACATAGCAGAACCAGATTCAGTCCTGCCCCACTAATTAGATTCTGCCTCACTGAGCCACACACCTGTCTGCAGTAGTTTTGAAGGTGTCAGATCATAAAGCCAGCTACTTCAGATGCAGTCAGTGATGGTTGTTGCATCATTCACCCTCTGTTGTCTCTGGAGCAGCAGGAGAAACTTAATTCAGATTTTTGTAGATGGATTTTCCCACAGAGTTTTTCTGATTTGTTGGGGAATTTAACTTGTAGCCGGAAGCTTGTGGTGGTGTCAATCTACTAAATAAACTGTGCAAATTTACAGTAGTTGCCATCAGCTTCAGTCTATGCATCTGGGCCCAGTTCAAATATGTAGTCTGGCTTAAAGTAAATGCTTCCTTAGCATGTCACAAATGTAGCCTTGTAGTTACAATAAAAACAAAAAGTAGTTCCACGCTGGAGTCACATTGTGCGGCTAAATACTACGTGAACACGCTGACAGTTGCAAGACGTTGGCCAACATTAATACATCTGCAGCTGGTACTTCTTTTCTCTCCCTTTCCGGTCGTCCCAACCAGTCTAGGCAGATGACCTGTCTCCTAGTGCTGCTCAGGAGGGATTTGTTGGGTTTTATATAGTTATTTTGTTATGTTCTGTAAGGTGCCTTCCGATGACTTTTATTATTCTGCTCTAAATAAATAAACTGAATTGAATTGCAGGCTCCTGAAGAGCTGCTGAAGCATCTTTGAGCAACATGCTGAGAGTGCTTCCACACCTTTAGTCAAACTACTGCTCCAAGACGTCCAAACAGAGGTGGTTAAATCCAAATCATGTAGCTAACTCATAACTAAACATACTGAACCTAAACAGATCCAAAAGCTATGAATCACATGATGTCAGGGCAGTGGAGTATGTGCAAAATAAATAGAGACAAGCATGGAGCGGGGAAGACCTGCAGTCTGATGCCTGTGCAAGTAATGTAACATGCATTTTACTGTGCTTGAGCTTTTCTCTGTGTGAAAAGGAACCAAACCAAGTGGAAAATGCTACAAGTTTACACATCTTTCAAATGATTCGGACCAGAACAAACGCGCTAAGTTTTGAAAACGGCCTAAAGTCGTCTCTAAGGTTGCGGTTCTGACTCTGACCTCGGCGCTGACACAAAGGAAGGAGGGAGGGAGTGATTCATCACTGGTGACAGAAGGTCAGAGGTCAAGTGCAGTAATGTACAGTATCCCTACGAGCCTGCAGCGTAGATCAACACTTCATGAGCGCTCTGGTTGTGCAGAGAGCTCCAAGAACAATCGTTGGGATGTTTGAGGTGTGGGTTGAATGGCCCGTATTCAGCACCGCTTGTGTGTAACGTGTCTCAGCATGCGCACACACACACACAGCGTAGGAGGATCAGCTGACCTCAGGGTCGGTTCACTGGAAGTGTAGGCTGATCTTGCAGCTGGTTAGTCCACAGCTAATAAACACTGATACACATCAATTTTCCTTTAAAAACACACTTTACCTGTTTATAAGTTACATAATGAGCCAACAAGCAGGTGACTGCTCTTCACAGCTGCTGACTTAATGAAACCACAAACACTGGGGCTGGTTAATGGGCAACCAGTCATCCGTCATGTGTCACTGTGATGGAACATGAAGGTGGTGGAGAAGAAGTGCAGAGAGTTACGTCAGGCGTGGGATGTTCTGGAAGTAAAAGCCCCATTCATGTCTGCCCAGATGTCAAGATCAGATAACATGTGACACGTCACCGCGTTAGATTAGCTCAGAGTCAAACACTTCTGCTGTTACTTGGAACAACAGACAAGAAATACTAGATGTTGTAAAAACTAATTGATAATCATTTTTATTATCCTTCAATCTGCCCATTAATTTCTAATTTAATTCTCTGTTTTTGGGCCTAAAACATTTGTTAAGCAGTGGAAGCATCCATCATCGTTTCCTGAAGAAGAATCTTCACATTGTCTTTGCTTTCTTTCCCACTGCCAAAATGAGAAAGTTATTTACTTTACCATCACATAAAACAGAGAAAGTGACAAATAACATCACGTAATGTGTTTTAACCAAGTGATACTGATCACGTTAACAAAACGTCTCTTTTTTTTCGTACTTCAGATGATATGAAAGTTAAAAATAGCTTTCAAGGCTGCACTGACTAACAAACCTGACCTAACACTTTAAGGCAGCCCTTCCGCTCATATTTTATTTGAAACAACAGCTTCCACCTCCACATAAATAATGCTACTGTAGTTTCCCCAGCGTCGCAGTTTAACCACAGATTTGCCTGAAACTCTGAGGTCTTATAAAGTCATCTAAAGGTCAAGCCAATCACCATCAGTGCTTACACCAGCAATCACACACATTCTCCTCAGGTAAATGTGAGTGATTGCTCCCTCTCCACTCTGCTGCAGGGTCCAAACCGTTGTGTTGAGGCCGAGTGCATGTGGACACATCCAGACACTCGGCACCTTCATGCTGCCGCCTGCTTTGACTGATAAATCCCTCACTGGCACCATCACAGTGAGGAACAGAAGCCAGCATCTCTCTCTGAGAGCCTGGATGATGAACCTGGAGGCATAAACCTTCTCCTCAGCCACAGCCGCTGCCAACAAGCCTGCACATGAAGCACTGTCACACAAAACACAGGTCTTATCGTTTATCCAAGTACTTCTCAGTCCTTCTGCCGTCTGGCTTCACTTCACATTTGGACAAAACAAAACATAAAGTACTAACTGTATGTACACAGAACTGCAGTACTGAGAGGCCAAAATGATGTTTTCTCTCTCTTTTCCTGTAATAACAACTTGTTTTTTATTAAGCGTTTGTTAGTTTGATCTGCATTAATTAACCTGCACAATCTGCCATTTTCTTTGCTATTTGCTAGTGTTTATAGCTCAGAGAATGTTTGGGTTTGGTGGTTATAAGTTTGATTTTCTAAAGTCCACATCATAACCTGACCTGCCTGTGCTGGCCTGTTATATTACGATAAACAGAAAAAAGCTTCCATGGATTTAGTTATAATTAGTTATAATTTAACCAAACAAACAGCTGCACAGAAGAAAATAAATATTTTAAATTAGTTAAAGAGTCAAAACATGAACTAAAACCACAGATTTTGTTCTTAAACATTTGCAGGTTTCAAGAAAATAATAATGATAATTAATATCAATGATATTAAGGAACTACAGTTGCTCACACCTCGCGCACAGCTGAGCTGCAGTTTGCTGATTTAGCGCTCGCTCCGTAGCTGAACGTGTCACTGCTGCGTTCAACAGTCTGACACAAGGATGCAGTCGGGAGCTGGAGCTTCTTTGTGCTGAGTGTTTGGGCCGCAGGCTTTAAGCCTCGTCAAAACTCTCATTCAGTCTCACAGAGTTTAAAGAGAGAGTGATGAAAAGATGGGAAGCCAGCAAATCTGTGTGCTCAGAGACCACACACACACACACACACACACACACACACACACACACACACACACACACACCTGACAGGAGCACCAGAACTATGTGGATCTGCTCTGCATGTTCCCACACGTACAGTAACAGCACTGGAACTGTTTGATCTGAGGATGGTTCAAACACGCTGACAGTCTGTTAGCTTGGTGCTGTCACATAATGGGATTTACCATTAGGTTGGAGTCGGCGTGGTTACCGGGGAGCCAGAGGTTCTCCACATGTGGCAAAGCAAGAAAACTGGAAAATAGACAACGTCCAACTTGTGTAAGACAGAATATGGAGGGAGATTTTGTGGAGCAGCTGTGGAGCAGCTGTAAAGTCCACTGAGGCAAAATTTAAGTGAACTCTGCTTAATTTGATCTCACTGTGTTGGTCATTAAGTGGAAGTGAAGCACTTTGAATCACCACTGTGTATGAGAAGTGCTCTGTAAATAAAACTGACCAGATTAATGTCATTCTCTTGTTTTTTATTACCACAAACGAAACCAGACAATGTTTTTTTCTCGATTAGATCCATATTTAATATGCAGAATTAGAATAACTACATCCATTTTCAAAGAGCCACTGTCAAACGCACATTTGATCAAATATCTGCCTCAGTTTTTAGGCCGAAGTTTCCTCAAAACTTCTTCTGCCCCAGTTCAACGCTGAACGGCAGATTGAAGACTTGATGTTTGGATGTTTTCTGACTGCAGCCTGAATGTGCTGCGTCCTTAGAGACTGTTCTGGGGTCAGCAGCGGCTTCAGAGAGAATAGCAGAGACGCAGCTTTGTTGACGCTGTTCACGCAGCTTTGTTGTGACCCTGCAGGCCTCCTCATTGGTATGCAGCTCTTATCTCAAACACTGCTGCTCTCTTTTAAGTCTCTTCTCTTATCTGTCCCCCTCTGACCTTCTGTTCTCCCTCGCTTTCTTCTTCTCTCCCTGCAGCAGACATGGTTGATTACAGATCAAGGAACCGTGGCGTTGTTTAGACGGTTTCTACTCATAATAGTTTTCCTTCCGCTCAAAGGAGCAGAGGATGAAACTGACAAAGCCCATGACTGAAGTGTTGTCACTGAGTTTTTTCATTTACTCTCCTTTAATAATTCACGTTTTCCTCCTCTACATGTCTGATTCACAGTTACCAACTGGATTTTCACTAAAATTAGGGAAAGAGGAAGCTGCTCCTGTGCGGTCCAATAGAAGTTTATACTTTTATTTTATGCTACATTCACATTATCTCCTCTTCAAATCATTTAAAATATTTTTCTGCCCATCGCTCAACAGAGGCAGAAGCCTTAGCTATAACCTGCTCTTCCATCCATCCTGAGGAAAACCAGATCCTGTTCCTGCCTCCAGTTAATGACCCTCTGTAATGAGGGCACCTCAAACCGCACCTTCCATTGTTCACCTGAGGAGCCTTTTCATTGTAGGTGTGTAGTGAAACCAGCCTAGAGGATAAAAATGTGGCCTCTAACCAACTTTCCTCGACTGAGAATCTTCACAAACCTAAATGTTATTAAACATTTATGAAGTAATAAACCTGTTACGTTGTTATGACTGAAATATTATCCATGAACCATCTCACACACTCTACTATTACTAATGTCCTTAATGACATGACAGTAGGTCAGAACCACTTCAGTGTGCGAGCCTCTAGTCACTGACTCCTCTGTGTCCACCTGTGGTTCCATGTCAGGTGTCTAACATGACATTTACTGTGTTAAAACCATAAACACAAGTTGTGATTTAATCACAAAAAGATATAAAACACATGTCCCACAACGTCTGAATGTGACGTTGGAACAGATCCGCTGTTTTTCTACTACACTTCCCTGAGGATCGGACACACGACCGTGTTGTGAGCTCGACTCGGCTCAGTCACTAAATTGAAAAATAATTTTGACTCGTGCGCTCCGGTCTGGCTTTCTGTTGTTGCTTAGCAACAGCAGCAGGTTGATGAGCAGCAGGAGTCGGGAGACAGATTGTTCATCCTGCAGCGGTCAGCTGTTTCTGCCAGAAATTAGACTGTGAGCAGGTGGAGAGGACCCAGCGAGCAACAGTCCCTCTGAGCTTTTAGATCACAGTGGGATGTGGAACGAGTAGCGTAATGTCACCTACAGTGTGCCGCCTTCCTGTTGGTTCCTCAGTGTTTATCTGTGTGTTCGGCTGCCAACTTCTGCACTTTCTCAGATTCTGTGGCAGCTCAGCAGCTCGTCAGCGTGAGAGACAGACGCTGTGACACAGGCTTGACTGGCTGTGGGGGAAGATGACACTTTCTGAAACTTTCATGAATGTTGCTGCACGAAACTGCAGCAACACGTCCATGACTATATTATTATATACTGGTATTAATAAAATGTTAAATATAAAAGTAATGTGAACAAGAACACAAGACGTCTTTAAAGAAGGATCAACAGGGTCTTTACCGACTCCCTCGATGGCTGGAAGCTGTTTTCTGAACAGAACCTAAACACAGCATCTTGGTGCCCAAACCACCTCAAAACCTAAACCGTCAAACTGAGAAAGGTTCCACTTTATGAAAAACTACAACCCATAATGAGTCTTCCTCCAAAACAGCCTGAAGAACTAGAACGAGGACGTTTATGTGTCTAAACCTGACACTAAAACACAGCAGCCCTCACAGACGGGATCGTACTGTAAAACAGCTGTTTCATCTTCATCGTAATGATCTTGAGGTAAAGTCATGTTACAAACTGGATGATCGGCGTGTGCAGCATCTGGAAAGATGAGCTGAACCAGAACTTCTGTTCCTCTTCTGACTCTGAGTTAACCTCTGCTGACAACCTAACAAGAAACATTTGTCAAACAGATGTGGCCCAAAAAGATCCGAGTCACGTCTGACGGGTCAAGGCCCCGAGTGGCTAAAGGTGTGAGGATAAAGACTGACGAACTCCCCCTTAGAGAATGTAATCGTGCCCAGCAGGAGTTAATAAAGGTGACATGGTTGGTGTGTCTCTGAGAAACTGAACCCTCTGCTCTGTTCTGAGCTCAAACAGCTGCTAACAGAGCAGCTTTACAGCCGGCACTTTAATTAGCATGTCACACGAGACTGATGCAGCCTCAGAATTACAGAGCGAAGGGCGGATATTACATCGGAAGACAGTGATTGATGCTGTGCTAATTAATCTGTGCAATGTAGCTGTAATAAATTAGTCTGGACACAGTAGAAACTGTCAGAGCTTAAGTGGGACAGTAAAAGACTGAACTGTTTTTATTTTCATAGTTTTCTGCTTAATGTTAAAATGTGATGTGACCTGCACAATATCTCTAAGCTAATGAGACGTCTTTCATGTCTTTATTAAACACAGCCATTAAACACACAGAGTGATTGTGGAAAAAGTAAGTGAAACAGTGTTTGAATACTTGTTTGAACCAATAACCTCAACCAGACACTTCCTGTAGCTGTTGATCAGACCTGAACAACATCCAGGAGGAACTTTGGACCGGACTTCCTCACAGAGCTGCTTCAGCTCAGACACATTCTCAGGACACCTGGTGTGATTGGCTCTCTGAGCTCAGGCCACAGCATCTCTATTGGGTTAAGGTCTGGACTCTGACTGGGCCTCTCCAGAAGCTGGACTTTGTGTCTCTGAAGCCATTCTAGAGTTAATCTATTGTCCGGCTGCATCACACAACTTCTAGACACCTTGACATTATCCTGTAGGACACCTGGATAAATCTGGGAGTTCATGTTCCCTTCAACAGTCCAGGTAAGGAAGCAGCCTCAAATTATGATGCTCCCTCCACCATATATCACTGTACAGATGATGTTTTCATGTTGGTTCATGGTTTTTAAACTCATGAAGTTGCTATTAGTTCACTTACGTCTTTTTGCCACTGTTTGTCTGTTGATTTTAAATGTGAGAAAAACCTGGAACATAATGTTTTACCAGTAACTACTGAGGGAGAACTGGTATTTTCAAGTAGGGAGTTTCCTGTAGTGATCTCTTTGTGGCAGTGCAAACAAAACATTGCTCTATTATATTACCCTTTGCAGAAAAGCAAAGGTCAGAAATTGTTTTATACCTCTACTTCCTTCATCATCACTTGCTCCTGGAGAAAAAAAATCGAGCCGCAGCAGGATGTGTTTTTTTTTGACAGTATAAATGCAGCTGGCTCTGGAGAGCTGGTGTGGAGCTGAGCTGATGTTGGGTTCTGCTATTTTACCCACATTCACACTAAAAATCTAAATCTGCATCAGTGCCTCTTTTTCCACAGCTGCGCTTCGTTTCACATATTTACAAGCAGAGCACAAAACCAAACTATCATGACTATAAAAAAGTTGTTTTGCTTGATGAAACCTGCTGTAGACAAGGAAGAACCAGAACCGAGACCTTACACATTCTTACAGGTTCAGGTTGTGGTTTACAGGTGTGTGAATGAGACGTGTGTGTGTGTTACAGTATAATATCATCAGTGTAAAAGTGCTAAAAGTGATTTTGTGGAAGTAGCATTATGAGAAATGAATAATGTCACAGTGTTTGTAGATAAAACCTGAAAAACACTGATCAGCTTTTCCTGCAGCTACTAATGTAGCAGTGACACACACAGTGCAGGATCCTTTTGACATTACATTAGTATAGAGTGTGTGTGCGCGGTCGGTGTTGGCTGACATTGTCAGAGCTATCCCCCGATACTGCAGCGCAGTGCATTATGGGTACAGAAACCTGAGGCGATCGACCAAAGGAGCCTCTAACCAGGTGTTCAGGTGTGTGTGGTCCTGTACTTCTGCCACTGTGAGGTCCAGTTTTAGGAGCGTGTCCTTGCTGCTTCCTATTTCTCATAGGGGCTGTTTTCATTACGTCAGTGAGGCCCTCGCAAGTATGTGTGTGTGTGTGTGTGTTCATTAATTCCTGAGGCCATTCTGGCGATTATGAAGAAAGGAGTCAGTGCGGTGGTTGTGTGATCAGACTGATGAGCAGTTATTTCTGAATAACACAAGGTTTTTTCCACTCAGTGATGAACACAAACGTTTGGCTGCAGAGACAGAAGAGCTGCCAACACTCGTCTCGCTCTTATTAGTTTCATTTTTTATTTATCCACTTCTGAGTGCTCTTTTTTTTTCCTTTTTGGCAGGCTGCATGTTGTCTGTGCGTAACAAATGACTTTCTACTTTGCTCTTATATTTACTTATCCAGACATTCCAACATTTTCCAAACCCTCGACCTTTCAGACCCACATTATTCCTCACGTTTGACAGTTGGTTTTTCTTTTCTAGGAACTGCAGAGAAACTTTCTCCAGGGCTGTCTGTTGGTACATCATGTGTTTGTTGGTGATTTCTTTATATATTTAGTCCTTTTCATTGTTTCTAATAATAATAATGGTTGTTGGCCTGAAAATCACCTGGGTGGAGGACACAGATTGAGAACTGACCTCTAACTCAGTCCTTCATGTGCACCGTGTCTGAGTCTGGGATGATTTACCAACAGCTGCACAGACTCTGCTGTGGCCTCTGTAAATCTGTCACTCACTGAGTATCTACTTCATCCATCAGGCGCCACTGCTCAGATACTACCTCCATATTGAACAAGCACTGAGTACAAAGGGTCAGTCAAACAGCTACATCACGCAGTTCTACGCTGTTTTTCAGTCTGACGGAATAAATTTCTGCTCTTCTGATGCAGAAAATGTTTCTCCTTGTTATAATCTACAATATCATATTATTATTAATTATTACTGTTTATCGCAGTAACTGTGCCGTTGTACTCGATGGAATATAGGGTTTCCCTGAAAGCAGTTTTTCTTCAGTAACGCAGGTTTTGTAAATGTCGTGAAGCAATGAGCAGGTTTTCAACAGCTCCCAATGATCTGAGAACGTGGACGACAGCGCCAACTTTCACTGCAGCACCAACCGTGTCGTCGGGAACAGGACTTAAACACATTGGCTATGTTCTGCTCTCCAGCGACTAAACCCTTTGCTTGTGTCAATGCTCAGAGACAAGAATGAAGTCTTCCTGCCAGAGGGGAAAGAGATGATGATTTGTTTTGTGCGCTGATGGTACGACTGTTGATGAATGAGCTATAAATAGGATTATTGGTATCTCTACGTTTTCAGTTCCTACAGAAAACTAAAATTATTTTCAGGAACTTTTTTAAGTAGTACAGTATATACTGCATGGGCCAACAGGTGTTTTCAATTGTTTGGCTGGACGCTGGAAATGAACAGACTTGGACTGTAGTGCTGGTGTGAGTCAGACCGGAGCCTCATACTGCTTAAATCCAATTTGTACAAATACAAAACAGAAAAGCCGCACTACCCCATGCACATTTGATAAGTTGCACATAACCTTGGCGCTCATTGCATCAGGTTGGCTCTGCATGTGCAGCGAATAGAGGCAGTTGACAATCTAAAACCCCATAACAATTAAATGAGGGAAATACTGACTAGAGCAATCGCTGGCGTGAGAACTGCAAGTTTGTCTTTTGCACTTCCAATTCATGTGTCAGTTTGGTTATTGACATTAGCAGCATTTACGAGTTTCACATTGATTTTTACGATTCCAGCCCTGAACCGATGCTGCCGGAGAACTTTGTTCACCAGACAGTAAACAAGGAAACGTGAGGAGGTTTTGAACCACAGTTGGCCTTTCAATAATCAGAGAAGACTGTTTATACCACATTTATTAATAATCAAACTGTAAACTGTCAGAGGGAGGATGTATTTATGAATCTAGTGATTTCCCTGCACATAGGTGGCACAGATATGTGTTTGTCTTTAGGAGAAAAGTTTTATTAATGCTGAAATTTGCCGGTTAACAAATATCTGCCATGATGCGGTTTGCAGGATTTCATACTTTGAGTTACACAGATTTACCACATCAGATTCCTGACACTCATAGACATAGAAACAGAGACATAGAGACAGAGCTGGGTTAAGGATAAATCCACTGTTCCCTATGTTATGTTATGTCATAAAATAGCAGAGGTAGGCCATAAAAATTTCAGCTCAGCCCATAAATAGGCAGAGGAATGCCAGAGACATGCAGGGACAGGGTGAGACCATGCAACAGATCAGTCATCAGACTATAAATAGTCACCAGAAACCTATAGAACCCAGCGTCAACAGAAAACATGTGTGCAGCACAGAGGCAACAGAAACATTACAGTACAGAACATAAGAGTTAGAGCTGACTGACTCCACAGTGACAGTGCAGGAAATGCTCAGACTTGTCTGATATAAATGCCTGAAGCCTGAACTACAAAAATGTGTATGCTGCAATTTAGTTTACTGTATATGGCTCAGCAGCACAGATTGTGCAGACGTGTTGGTGGTTAAATGGTTCGCTCACGCCAGCATTTGCTCTCATAATCATTGGTGAGCTTTTATTTCACTCTTCTGCCAACTGCAAACCATCATGTCAATGCTCACAGACTCACAGACGCCACATTACAGACACCGATTATAAGAACTGACTGTTGCACTGTCCATGTTTTTACCATCTTACACAGTTTGATTCTAAACTCTCATACAAAACACTTTAAAAAGCATTTTCAGCATCACGCAAGTATGTTATGTGTTTTGATTTAATTCTATTAGCAGCTAATTGGCAGCTATACTTTTGATAATGAAATTTCACTGGCTAGCTTGACTGCCAGCTTGCAAACTAGACAGTGTCCACAAAGATACCACCAGGACGCCACCAAATCTGAAAAGACATACTTTATTGATCCCCTTGGGCATCTTGTTGTTTGGACAGCTGCACGTAGATGATGCTAGTAATGGGTTTCAGTGTCTTGCCCAAGGACACCCCAGCATATAGCCAGGAGAAACCGGAAATGAGTCACTAACCCTGAGGTTGACTGACGACTGCCCTACGTCAAGGTGTTCAAGAACAGTATCAATAAATAGTTCAGTGAAACCCCTGCCACTGGATCAGGCAGTGGCACAGAAAGTACATATCCTTCTTACCCATGGTAAAAAGCACAAATATCTACAGGGAATACTGAAATCTAGAATTCAACAAAAAGCCACAGAACGCTCCACTTCTACTTGCTCCCGCTGGGGAATGTCGCCTTGGAGAAGACGGACTAAACTAAACGGGCGTCGCAGTTATGGCCCCTCAAAGCCACGTCCGGGGAAAACGGGTTAGGCTAGAGGGATATGTACAGATGTGAGTATGTGTAAGATTAATTACGATGGAACAAATTGATGCTGGCTTCCTGCAGGCGCCATGTTGTGTGTCCGACTACGTAGTTAACAGCAAGTATGTCTCCAGCCTACGTCACATGGTTCAGTCAGAAAAAGGCTGCAATGCTTTGGTTCCCACCAAAATCTTACCCTGTGAAAAACTGCTGATCTGCCCAGGATGTACTTCTCCTACTAAAAAAGCTTTAAATAAAACAAATGTATCTCCCTGAATTAATTCAAATCAGGGGCACATTCAATGAGGAGACATTACTGCTGAGTAAAGTTCATTAGTTGTCGGTTGATTGATGATCTCATGTTTTAATTTAGTTGTGTCTACAACACAGCTAATGATGAATTTTTTTTGCCTTTGCCCACCAACAAGCTCACTGCTCTAAAACAATACAAATACTTTATGCTCTTATATCTTTTTCTCAGAAACCTGACGTGCAGGTTACAGATAGACTTGATAGGGAATTTTACATTATAACTCGGTTTGATGTAATAATATTGACCTGAGGGCAAAGAGATGCGGCAGCAGGGGGAATACAACTCCTCTTTGATGTGTGTTTCTTAAAAAACCTTTTTAGTTGTTTATTCTGCAGCAGGACAGATGATGAATATCGAAGAATGAAAGGTGAAATAACTGTTCTGTCTTTGTTTAAATTATTTCTACATCAACAGATTTATATCAGAGATAATCTTCTCAAAATAAGCCCAAAATAAGGTTTGTTTTCATACAGAAATCTCATGAGAGTTGATGTCTCAGAGATGAATGAGCGCCCAGCAGAGTTTCCCAAGATATTATTTTTAGCTGTGCCCCATGACGTGACTCCTACACAGACTGGACTTAAACTGAGAGGCTCTCTGATATTTTTTAATCATGTACTACAATCACCTGAGTACTACTGAGTAAGAACCAGACTGTGATAAACAACAATCATGATTTAAGGATAATTAGTAATCATAATCCTAATCATGATAATAATGGTAATGACATTAAAAAAAATGATTTTATACACCTTCCAACTATGGGTTTTGATGTCTTGCCCAAGGACACCTCAGCATGTAACCAGCAAGAACTGGGAATTGAACCCACAACCCTGTGGTTGGAAGACAATTGCTCTACCAACCAACCATCATTGACACCTAACTAACTGCTTTGCCTTCTACAGCATCTACAGCATCTACAGCATCAGAGCCTACCACTCTGAACATGCTACCCAACCACTTGAGAAAGCACTAGTCTTATCTTGTCTCAACTATGGCAACGCCCTACTAACAGGGCTATCACAAATCAGCACAGTGGCATTTAGTAGCAGCCTGCAGGTTCAAAAGCAGTTGCCTACTGAATGATCAGCTTAACAGCACCTTCCTACCTGAACACCCTAGTCCAGGATTGCAATCCCTCTCACCCACTGTCCACCAACTGCATCTTTTGGTCCCTCGTCTACCAAACTGGTTCCAGAGCTAGTTCGAAGCTAGTGCCTAATTATGCACCGATTCTTTGTGCTTCCACAACCAAAGAACGAGGAAAACTGGTTCCAACCTGGCACCAACTCTTTGCTGGACTAGAACTGAGAACTGATTACATCAGGGGCTGCACATATGTGTTGGAGAGGAGTGTTTGGATGTGAGTTTAGAGTCAAACTAAGGAACAGCACTTGTGTACAGACACTGTTGTGGTGGTTGTTGTGCTTAGCGATGTGAGGGCAGAGGTGTAACATGGCTCTAAGGTGGATCTCTAACCTGTCCAAAAGCAAACTAGTTCTTACACAGTTCTTAAGTTGAACCAACTCTGAACAAGCACTAGCACCAAGTTCTTGATGGTCGAAAAGGAGTAACAGTTAAAGATTCTAACTAAACTCCACGATGATGGAGCAAACTGCCCAACGTGTCTGAAGAAGTGCTGAAGAAAGAACTTTCTATGCACTTCTGTCTTCCCATAAACATGTCTGCCAATGACTAAATGTAGAGTAGACATTTCTTTGTTGCATTATTCGACTCTGGCCCACGGGCAGTTACTGTGACAGCCACATTAACGGTGGCTTCAAATATCAAGTTTCCACTCGAATTTTCCTCTTAGCTGTCAGAAGATGATGTACTTCTGTGTACGACGCAGGAGGAAAAGAGCGTTCAGCTCATCTCATTCAACATGCTGTTCCAGTTAGACACACTGGTCATCAGCACACAGACAGAACTTGTGTCCAGATGAGGCATATTATCTTTAATGGGAACTCATTAAGCAAAATAAAGTTAACCTGCTCATTTAATTCATGGTCACGGCCTTGAAACCTCCTATTTCCCAGCTTCACTCTGCTGCTGTTATTTCCTTCTATTATTTTCTTTTGGGAAGAGATGTTTAAACTGATCTGTTGGATTGCCTCTGCTCAGATTTGTTTGTTATTCACATGATTTATTACTCGTGTGTGAATGCAAGGACTAAGCTAAGCTCTTCACATAAACCACCATCTTTTTTCAGCTCTCAAGCTGAAATAAACACAAACACTGTTTAATCCACCGATTGAAAGGCAGGTTGAAAGGTCGAGAATGGAGGGATGAGCCTACAGGAAGGAAGAGAACAAGCAGACTTTTATTCAGGCTACCACCTGAAGCAGTTGAGACAAGCCTGAAATTTGAGAAGTAATCCGGTAACTCGCAGCAACGACAGGAGGATTACCTGTCAGTCAGTGAACACATCATGAGCTGTTGTTGTTGAATCTCTACATTTTTCAAGAGATTTGCGGAAAATAAACTGGAAACACAAAACCTCTTGTTGCTTTCAGCCACTGGAGCTGAGGACATTTCAAACAATGTGTGTATAAATAAAAGTGCAGCGTTAGTTCAGCAACACGCACTGTTTGTTGACTTTGGATCTCTGTGTTTATTTGGGATTTCTTCAGTTTCCACTTTGGCTCCTTGGGAGGTTTAATATCACAGGGAGGGAGGGAGGCTGACATTAGCCTTCATGGTAGAAAATGGATTTCTCTCTGAATCCATGTAACTTTGACTAAATTGTTACCCTAACAACAACAACAACAACAACAACAGTGTTAGTATGTTCCCACTTTTCTCCATGTCACTGAAAGGTCTGTTTTTGCAGGAGAAAATATTTCTAGATCAGAGCTGGATTATTCTTTTTCATTATGGCGCTTTGGTGGCTACATGCAGAGACAATGAGGCTCAGCAGTAGCCGACATGTCTGGGCTACAGCAGAGATGGAGGTGACACAAGAACTGTATTTAACAGCTGGAGGTCTTTGCCATCTGTTGGTGCCACGCTGTGAAAGTTTTAGTGGTGGGACTAAAAATTTAATCTGATTAATTAGAGACTTTGTAAGTAATTAAGCTTCTTGAATTAATCTTGAATTAATCTTAATTCAAATCAATTTTGGTTGAAGACATATGTGAATTTAAATGACATTTCTACCATCAAAAATGGTAAACAGGGCTGTTGATGCTAACGTTAGCGCTGTGTCCATGTTCACTGCATCATGTTTTGCATTGAGGTGATACTGTAGGCATAAAGTGAAAAATTAATTAATCGAAGTTATTAATAGGTTATTTTGGTATTTGTGGTATTACTCCAGACAAATACTTGCACAGTATTGAGTTGTGTACTTCAAAAACCTCTTGTTAAAAGTCATCATCATCATCTCCATTATTTGTGTGAGGGTTAGAGGTGGTGAAGAGAAAGATGTAGCAGGTGTTTAAGAGTTTGACACAACAACTGATGCTGATACGATGAGAGGAGAATGAGAAGGAAATAAAGGCTGGTGCACGAAGACAACAAGAAAAAGGCAGAAGATTGGACAGAAAACAGGAGGAAACAACAAGAAGCACAGAGGAAGGAGAGAGAAACTCAGTAAACGCAAACTTAGTCAGTGCAGTGAAGAGGATCCTTGTTGTTTGTGTTTACACAGCAGATTCCTCAGTGGATAAGACAGCAGGTCATTAAAAGATATTGACCTGTGGCCTTTCATTTCCACCTGCCTGTTACTGTAGTAACAGTCAATGACAACCGTTATTTATCCTCTACAGAAGAGTAGAGGAAAACATGAGCAGCTCTGCACACACTGAAATACACAGACGTTACAGTCATCACAAAATCATGATTTTCCATTTCTGCAGAAAAGTTTCCAAATCAGACATCAGGTTTTAGATTAGTTTTCCTTCCAGAAAGATGCTTGTTTGACCTGAAACCTGCTACAGAAAGCTAAACTGTCACCATAAAAATACAGAGATTCTCATAAATTCAGAAAATCTAAGCTCCCTCGTTTTTAGATGAATTTACAATATCTACAATACTGATAAATGTGAAATACGCTGGCATGGTGGAGGAAAAGATCATGTTTAAAGCTAAAGAAAAGCAACTATGGTCGAAAGACACTTCACCAAAGAGGAGCCCATCAAATCAAATCCAGTTCTTACAGCTGTTCAGCACAAACCAACACTGTTGATCAAACGTCTGATTCATGCAGCTCAGAAACTTGTTAAACATGATAATCTATGGCAAGAATGCAGAAATATGTTCACAGTGCAAACAGTAAAAATATGAATATTCATCATTCAATTAATACAAAATAAATCCCACCGTCATGCAGATGACCTGATCACTACAACCTAAATGTTCCACATTCTCACTTCCAAAACCTCAGTTCAGGCTAGAAAATGTGTACGTTCACACTGTAAATGCTCAATTCAGATTTTTTATGTGTCTGTTCACACAATTTTTTAATATGACATATGTCAGACTCCAGTGTGAACTGGCCACGGCCCTGAAGCAACATCATGCGCAGAGGAGCAATCACGTGACGTTTCACGCAGCATGTCATGTAAACAGAACTAAACATAGATGCAGCTTAAGCTGTTGTGCAGTGGAGGCTGAAAAACGACGATGTGTCGGATGCGACAGAGCCCAGAGTGGTGGGAACGTGACCTGAGCGGCTACAGAGGAGCAGATTTCATCCAAAATTTCAGGACGCCTTTGATTACATCTGCCAGCGTCTCTACACAAGACTCGACCTGACTGTTCAGACTGAGGCCACACTGGAAAACCTCAGATCTGATTTAGTACTACATGTGAAAGTGGCCCAGGTCCAATTTGGGGAAAAAAAATCAGATTTCATGTTATTTGAACTGATCAGACTGCGATAAAAAAATAAAACTTTTACCTGCAGTGTGAACGTAGCCTATGTGTCAGTGATTAACCAACATGTAATAATAATGATCAGCTGATTGTCTGACTCACCAGTCTCTGCAGGATCCTCTTGCTCTTGTCATCAGTGCAGTAGTCGGACATGATGCTCCTGTGGACCAGAACCAGGCCATTCAGGAATAACCAGGAGCCAAACCAGAGCAGAGCGAACACCAGGGTTCCTCGACGGGACCATCGCCTGAGACCCAAGCAGCGAAGCAGACACAGCCTGCGACCACGGCCTCCACCACCCGGTACCAGTCCTCCAGGGAGCATAGTGACACTAGTTCTTCCAAACAGTGTCTGTCTCAGTAGCTGCTAAAAAATTATCCAACTAAAGACGCCATCAGGACAGTTTTGGTCTCTTTTTCCCAAATGTAATGTTTGAGCAAAACCTGCATCCAGAACAGATGTTTGGAATCAGTGCAGCCTGTAATCAGTCAACCAGAGCAGCACCCTGACAGTCGACTGGTCCGACCTCCAGCTCGGCTCTGCAGCATCTCCAGAAGAAATGTTTGAAAATTTACTTTACTCATGCTGAGATTTTGTCTTTTCACCCGACTGTTTGATTTATTTTCCTCACAGCGAGTCAACAAGTGTTGAGCAACAGGAAATAACTCGCAGTCACACCGTGTGATGTGGGTGTCCAGGCCCAGTGCAGTGCAGCAGCTCATCTGGACTCTCACATTGAGATTCACACACATGCAAACAAACATGAGCGTGCATGCAACACGAGCACAAACCTACTCTCCATTAATGCGCTCTCTCGTGCTCTGAAACAACTGTCTTCGCTGTGAAGCTCAGATGAAAACGTCACGTCCAAACATGCAGCAGAAGAAATGGAAATATTCAAACTGGAAAAGAGTTGTGCAGCTCTGGAAAATGTAATTATACTGGAAGAGAGTTCACTGACGAGCTTCTAAAAGGAAAAATTGATCCAGACATGTTTACTTGATGTTGGGAAATAGAAAAGGTTTTTTTATGACACAGTTGATGTTTACAGGAGAAACACTGGATTTTCAGCCTCTAAAAAAACAGAAACATTCAGAAAAACTTAACTGAGGTTTCGCTTTGATCAACTTTCCAAACTCTTTACTCTTTACTCAAAGTAAAAAAATCTAAATCACGATTATTGCTATTTTCTATGGCTTCAGGAAACGATGATATTTAACAACCTGTTTTTCTCTGAAGTTCATGAGGAGGTCAGGAATGTCGTCTGTGTCCTTCCTCTGATGCTGGAAGAGCTCATAATCTCTGTTTCCCGGGGTCAGTGGATTTAAGCTCGTAGACTGTAAAAGAAATCGTGTCAGACATTTGTCTGTTTTTTCCTGTGTCCTGTTCAGAAGTTGTTTTTCTCGCAGGCAGATAGAGAAACGTTTCCCAGCAGCAGAAACTCTACCATCTGATCATTAAGCCTGTATTACAGTTTCCTCATGTGGCTGTGGCTCTTTTAACCAAAGCATCTGAACTATGAGCTGGGAAAATGACCGCACTGGAAAACACACAGACACATGGCAGAAGTCAGAAGCACAGACGCTCCTCAGACACCCTGATCACTTCGAATCACCAAATCCTAAAGATAAAAGAAAACCAGGAGCCTGCTTCTTTAAATGTCCTTGTTTGCTTCTTGCTGATGGGAATGTGGGTGGCAGAGCTGCTGCAGCTGTTCCCAAACTGCTCCCCAGGGACACAATCAGATATCAACTACTATTTATGTGATCTCATAGGTTTGATTTGTGCAGTCTGAATGTGTCCACATGTACAGTGCTGCGGTTTGTCTCTGTCTTTGCAGTAATTTTATCAGTTCAACAGCAGGAAGGAGCAAAATGCTAATTCAGTGATGCAGCTGGAAGTTTCTTCTGCAGGAAATTCTCAGGATGATAGTTGAGAAATCAAACACCAGCTGCTGCTCACATGCAACAGGTGCCAAGCTCCAAAATCCTCAAACAAGCTTCCAGTTCTCCTCCTTTCTCAGTCCGTTAGGTGGATCCTGAAGCCGGTCTGTGCAGCTTCTCTAAGAACCTGGAGCCAAATCCTGCAATTACCTTTTCAATGTCACATCTTGAATTCCCGCAGATTTACAGCAGGAAGACTTCAAAGTCCTGGAGTCACAGCACCGACTGTAAGAGCAGTCACAAATCTGTGAAATGTAAAGGAGGGCTGAGAGTCTGGAGAGCGACCACAGGGCTCCAGCAGAACAGGCTGTTCTCAGCACACGTCTTATTATAGGTGAAAAATAAGGCAAAAACCAGAAGAGGTTTGGTAATCCAGAAACATCAGCGCCTCATCACTCTACAGTTACTTTTTAAACCTAAATGTATTTTCACAACTCACCAGTCAACAGATTGAAGGTGGAGACAGTCCATGAGTGAGTCCAAGCATTAAAGTCCTTCCTCCGTAGTCTGCTTTTCTCTGATGATCAACCTTTGTACCCTTTGAACATCTTTGAATGTCGTCTTCTTGAAGAGATGATCAAAACTCCAAACTCTGCAGCAGCAACAGCAGCAGGTCTGAAAACACACTAAACGTCTGTTCATCTGATTTAACTTTGAAGTGATGACCAAAACCAAAAACCAGATTGTCTGCAAAGTCCATTAAAAGTATCGTCCTTCGACTTGTCTGCAGATACAACTTCTTCATTTGTGGAACAAAAATCATCAGACTGTGTGTGACACTGCTGCCTGCAGGTCCTTCCAAAGTCTGCTTTGATCAGAAACTCAGAAACTCTTGATCCGGACTCTGACAGCAGCAGCAGGTCTCAGGTCTCAGTCCACACAGATGCTGTGAAGGAGGAAAAGTCTTTTCCACCAGGACACGATCCGGCTGTAAACCCTGACTCAGGACTGTCAGGCTGCTCCAGCAGCTCTGGTTTATCCTCACACTGCTGCTGCTGCTCCGCTCTCTCCCTGTCTGACGCTCTACGCTGCCTGCTGGAGTGTGAGTGTGAGTGTGTGTGTGAGTGTGTGTGTGTGTGTGTGTGTGAGTGTGTGAAAGAGTGTGTGTCGCGCTTAGACTTGTTCATTCAACCCCATTCCTTCCTTCCTCCCTTCTGTCTGCTGCACTCCCAGCTTTTTCCTTTTCTCTTTCCTTTCCTACAGAATGTGTGTGTGTGTGTGTGTGTGTGTGTGTGTGTGTTGTGTGTGTGTGTGTGTGTGTGTCTCCTTGGAGAGAAGTGAAGCAGCTCCTCAACTGGAAATTCTCTTCTCTCCCACCAATCCCTCCTCACCCCCCTCTTGAATTTTCATGCTACTGTACCTCTCTCACTCTTTACACACACACACACACAACCCTCCGTTACCACGGCAGCATGTCTCTGCTGTGGTTCAGTCCCCACAGTCAGCTTCACTGAGCCTCGCCAAATTAAAAGCACTCACCCTATTTATCTCACTTCCCTTTTCTTCTCTGCTCCTCTTCCTCCTCCTCCTCCCTCTTCCTCACCCCCCCTCGCTCCGGTGCCATATTGTGGCGGGCGCTCCAATAAAAACAGCTCAGAGGCCCAAGGCATGTTGGTAATTGCCCTGTTTGTAAAAATGCCAATAAAGTTGTGCACACATAAAGAAAGGGCAGCTACTGTGGAGGTGGAGATGTCTTCAGGGGTCAAAAATGTTTTGAGGAGTTTATTTGTAAAATTCACTGATGTGTGTGTGATGCTCAGTTCCGCAGGAGAACACCACCGACTGGTAACTGATGTGGTTTGCACGATAATTAAAGCTGTGTTTAGCGATTTTCAGCCACTGGAGAGCAGAAACTGACATGTTATCACTTTACACAGAGTCAGTGAATAAAAAAGCTTCATAGTAATAATATAAAAATAATAATAATCCTGCTGATATTTGCAATAATCTAAATTACTGGTTAGAAATTAGCTAAACTAATACAAACCACAAAACAACCATGTTTTAAATACATTTTAGCATTTTGCATTTATATTTCATGCTTCACAGAGCTAATATCTTTTGCTTTTTAAAAGCGTCTTATGCACATAAATGTCTAAACGTCCTTATGCGTCATGTATTTTTAAAAGATTAAAGGTGTGCGCACATTGTCATGAAAGTTTTTTGCCGTTTTTCTTTTTACATTATCATTCAGAACTCATGAATTCGTGAACTCAGACTTCCAGTTCTTCCGGTGCGCTCTTGTAATTCAAACTGACAAATATGTACGACCCACAGAGGGGTACGTTGAAAGAGCGCCCCCACAGCAGCAGGCACCTGTTGTAATTGCACCATTTTGGAATCTTTAGGTTAAAGACTGCAAACATTAAAACAGAGACAGAAAAGCCTGATGAGTTCAAAGTGAAACAAGCAGAGCACTGACATTAACTCCTGACCTCTAGAGAAAGAATCTGATAAACCAAGGGGTCAAACATAAGCTTTTCCCTGAGCTTTCAAACTTCCCAACAGACTTCTCTTCAGCGTGATGTGATGATTGGAGAATGAATGTGGCCAGAAGTTTACTTCTTTTACTCTTTTGACATGTCACATAGTTCTGCAGCTTTGATGCCATAAATGAAGAATCAACTCTGAGACTGTCTGCACAAGAAGATTAACATTAAGAACATTAACAGAAAACAAGGCAGGAAACAAACTGCGATCTGTGACGTTCCACTGAGCCCTTTAACAGTTCAATCAGCTGTAAATCTGTGTGTAACATACAGTAACTGGGTTTCATAAGCACTCAGTGGCATTAAGAGCAAACCCACTTGCATGAGTGCGTTCAGTCTCTTAGTGTTATGGTGCCGTATCCTCTTCAAAGTAAATAGGAAAATAATAAAATAATTGCATGAGGTGTCACAGGTCAAATCTGTCTCCTAAAAATGACCTTCCTACACAACTAAACTGCAACTTTGATTATGTGTTTGCAGCTAGCGTAATCACTATGTTGTCAGGCAACGTATTTTATGAACAAATTAAATGTCACACAAATCAAAATGAACTGATTTGCTAGGAGGTGGTAGCGGTGGATGTCGGTCGTATTATGTGCAGGACTGGCAATCTGCAGACCCGAGATCGAGACTAGAATCCTGACAGAGACAGATCATGTTTGTATTTAAATCTTTATGTAGACGTTGTTTGCATTTTTCACTAAAACCCAGCCCACAGTCTTTCACTGACACTAACCCAGTGCTGTGTGTCTGAACCCAACCATCAAACACCTTAATGAAGCTGGAGTCATATCAGCATGTTGAACTGCAAGATTATGTATTTTAGTGGAAAAGAAAGGGATGTTGTAGATCAGATGATTTGATGGAAAATAAATCTGTTTGTGGGCTGTGGACATTTAATTGACATGTGAAGTATCAACTGCGAATTGTCATTTACGTTAATTGTGGAGCTTAAAAATACACCAAACACATGTGAGTCAATAAAGATCTGACCAAATACAAGCTGCCACATTCTACATAAACAAAATGACTAAATATATAGTGTCATCCAAAAGATGCACATGTAATTAAGGTGGATGGAGTAAATGAAGTCAGGAAGGTCAGTGGTTGTATGTAGAAACCGTCTGTGGTTGACTGATGGAGCAGAGACGCAGAAGCCAAACTGCTCCTCTGAATATTCAGACTCTTGCAGAGGAGCTTTCTGTCTCTGTCTATCGGCTCATCTGAGCTGCGTGGTGCAGCCAATTATCTGAGGTCACTCGTTAAGGGCAGCTACTTGTCTCACAAGTCCTTAATTGACTAAAACACATTCTCAAAAGCTGCTGACTTGGCAAATGTGTCCCAGGTTTTCACCTTCATGTTTCCTAGAGTTCACTCTGAGGTGAATTTGTTTGCAGGAGCCAAAAAACAAAAAAAACACTGAGAAGTTTTCATACTGCTGGCATCAGGTTGGACAGAATTATTCAGAATTATTCACTGGAGCAGATGCAGCCATTAGCACACACTTAACCTGGAGCAGCTGCCTTTGAAATCACTGTGTTAACTAAATGGTTTCATGCTGTGGTTTGTTACAGCAGTTAGCTGTGTTACAGCTCCTCCTACTGTTGCTTTGTGACAAGTGCAGACAAATATGACCAGGAGAGGAGTGGAGAAGGAAGGAAGGAAGGAAGGAAGGAAGTGGAGAAAGAGGATCGGTGTTGGAGGAGAGAGGAAGAAAAAAGAGGTGTAAAGGAGGGCAGAGGAGTGTGGGGTCAAAAAAAAAGCCACATAGATGTGTATCTGTAGAGAGGATCTGTAGTTGTAATAAAAATGTTTGTGCTTTATATAAAACGTGTATTTAATAGATTTGGGTGCAAATATTATTCTCTTCCAATCACAGGGCAGACTGTCCACTGCAGGTCCTGAAAGCTACAACAGTGTTTTACTGCCACAATATTAGAAACCAATAGGTCAGATTTCTCTGCGACACTGGACTAAATATCAGACGGCTGAGAAATCAGTGGAGGCTGACAGTCCCTCTATTTATTTGATGAGCTCAGTAACGGTGCTCAGCACAGATCCTCTCTACAAATACAAAACTTTCCTACGAGCATGAGATTCTTTCCAGCGGAGACAAAAGAGCCGAGACAAGCAGCAGTACTAGCAAAGGAAACTAGGAAAGGAAATTAAACAAGAAGGGACAAGACGAAAGGATTGAAGTCATTTAGGGAAGAGGGAGCCGTAAGAGATGAAACAAAAGAAACAAACAAACAAACAAAACTGTAGGTAAAAAAAAAAAATTAAAAAGAAACAAGAAATGGCCCAAAATGCTGGAAAAGACGCCGACGACAGAAACAGAAGGGAAAGAGGACAAGGGAAAAGAAAATAATTTTTATTAATATTATGTTTATGTAATATTATGTGGCTTTGGCTGTGTGACTTTACATGAAGCAGTTCTCCAGGTTCTCAGTTCATGTAGTTGCAGTTTCCAGCCACAAACACCAGAGGCCACAGTGAGTCTGTTTCTTTCTTATTAATTTCCTTAAAGCTTTATTTCACCTAGTAGAGAACTAGTTGAGGTTGAGAACGTCTTCCTTGCTCCTTCTCTAACAGTAATAAGTTGCGAGTTAATAAAAACATAGATGTTATAGTCATTAAATTGGGTTTTACATATGAAAATAACACAGAAGCTAATCAGAACCAATAAATGAAGCAGCTCAACTCTCCTCATTAGTGGAAATAGGTACAGTTACTTAAGTACTGTACTTAATTACATTATTCAGGTATTTCCATCTTGTTTTAAACTTACTACATTTCCACTAGATTTATTTGACAGGTTTCCTTTTTCACAGAATATGATCAGCAGATAAGTGATGACACATCGTTACATGTTAGGATATATAAACTAGAAAAAGCATTTCCTGAAGAAAATGCACTGTGAATGCTGTAGTGCTGAATGTATTCTCCAGATTTGCTAACAGTTGCTGAAACATCTAAATCATTGCAGAAACTCTCTTAACTGAAATGTGAATTGTTTTAAAAGTGTTTTTAAAATATATGTAGAAGAAGCAGAAGCAGTTGAATCTCAAACTGGAGAAAGTTAAAACAGATTTGCTCAAATGATTTTCCAAGAGTTGCTGAAATTTGCTGGAACATCCAAAACATTGCTTAAATCAGATGAACAGTGAAGTATTACTATATATTATAGAAATTGTTTTAAAGGAGCTGACAGAATGAAGAGGAAGCTTAAGAAGTTGAATTTCAAATGTTTAACAATTGTCAAACAGAGAGCTGCATATTCTAAGTGGACAAGATTCCTACATTTAAAATACATAATTATTGTGCAAAGCCTAAAGCCTGAGAGAAACAGAGAGACCCAAAAGAAAAGTTTTAATTTTCATCAAGAATAAAAATTCTTATATTTAAGTTGCTTTTATTTTGGAGGAACTCTGCGGGAATAGGAGTTGACAATTTCCATGTAACTAAATCATTCACAAACTGATCATAACATATAAGTCAATTCTGTTTAAGTTTGCAGTTTGAGATAGTATTTCAAAATGTCATGCTTTAATTTGAAAGGAGTTGACGGAAGTAGTAGTAAATAATCATTAAATAGTAAAACAGTCTTAGTAATTAATCATAATCACCCAGTCAAAATCAGAATTCTTAATTTAGCCATTTCACAAACAACATCTATATGTTTATTTTGAGGGGATATAGTGGAAGTACAAATGTATGTCTCTCAACTGAAACATTTATTAGCCAATCGTAATGTACAAGCCATATGTAGAATATGTAGTATTCAGTTTACCTGTTTCGAAATATTATTTCATACTTCTATGCTTTTATTCTGAAAGAACGTGACGTGAGCGTATAGGGGCGCACGCGCAAAGGTTTGCGCACGATGTCAAATTAAAACTCAGCCTGAAGTAAAAACCTGAAACCGGTCAGTTTACAGCTGCAGCTCCAACATGAGCCTGAACTGGCCCAGTTCCTGCCGCTGCTTAGAAATGTCATGGACCCAAACTCTGTTTTTCACCGCAGCTCATCAACGTTTCTTTAAAAGCAACATTAGAGATTAAAGATTGGCAGAAAATACATGAATGCACTAACTGAAATAACCAAACCACCGATACTACCTGCTAGTCGATGCTAATCACTAACTACATTCACTTGGTTGCCTAGTGACTGCTGCACCCAACCTCCGCACCGCCGCGCGTCCAACCTGAAAAGGCCTTAAGGCTCACCGCGTCTGATCTTACTCAACGGAATTAATTAAGAAATTAATTAAATAAATAGCCCTGCGATGGACTGGCGACCTGTCCAGGGTGTACCCCGCCTCTCGCCCGTAAGCTGGCTGGGATAGGCTCCAGCACACCCGTGACCCCTGCGGGGACTAAGTGGTATAGAAGATGAATGAATGAATGAATGAATTAAATAAATAAGGAATTAATTAAGAAAACACTTTAAAATAATAAATATAAACTTTACCTTTGTAACCTTAGTTACTGTTCACATTATTTTGACTAACTTTGTTGTATTGATTTATGTTGTTTGCACAGTCCACTGTGTTAAGGTTTAGATTTATTTACTATACAGTTACAGTTTTATGTTGCACATCATAATAGCTGCTGCACCCAACCTCCGCGGAGAGCGCAGCGCAAGTCGCAAGACCTGAAAAGGCCTTA
>OMLM01009831.1:11422-32286 GCA_900302695.1 Helostoma temminkii | reverse complement strand
GATACATTCATTCATTCATCTTCTATGCCGCTTAGTCCCCGCAGGGGTCACGGGTGTGCTGGAGCCTATCCCAGCCAGCTTACGGGCGAGAGGCGGGGTACACCCTGGACAGGTCGCCAGTCTATCGCAGGGCCACATATAGACGAACAACCATTCACACTCTCACTCACACCTACAGGCAATTTAGAGTCCCCAGTTAACCTGAGCATGTCTTTGGACTGTGGGAGGAAGCCGGAGTACCCGGAGAGAACCCACGCAAACACGGGGAGAACATGCAAACTCCACACAGAAAGACCCTGGGCCCACCCCGGGAATTGAACCCAGGACCTTCTTGCTGTGAGGCGACAGTGCTAACCACTGCACCACCGTGCCGCCCTTATTTTGATACAATTTCACATAAATACTTAAATACTTCAAAGGTGAATGACTGAAAAGATGAAAATATATGTACTTTTGTCTTCTAAAACTGGCTGTTGTCTCAGAACTTGTGTCCTTAAAATGCTGCTGACAAAAGTGGCTTTGGAATCATTTCCATACTGATACATGTCAATTACTTTGTTTATCATCCAATATCATCCGAATTTCTTTAGAATGGGGCATGATGTGTTGCTATATGAGATCTTTTAGTGTGATTCACTTTGTCTGACAGCTTCTATTTAAATTAGGATTAAAATTACGATATAAAAAAAGTGTATATAAAAAAGTTTTCATCTGTCAGGAGTTTTTAGAAAATATCTTATTTTCAAAAGGATGGATTTAGACTCTTACTTCTAATTTGTCCTCTTCCAAAAAATGACACTTTCAAGTCTTCATGGTAAATCTTGGTAAGGAACAGATTTGAACTGTGCTACTCATTGCTTCACTCACTACAGCCTTGTCATTTTTTCTTTTGTGTCATTGTTTTACGTTAGTTTAATGCTTAGTGTTTGTCCTGTAGTACAGTTCTGGACACAGTTTACTTAAAGTATGCTGTTGAATTAGTAACGGAACAGATATGGCAGACGCATATTGCAAATATCGACTCAGTAATTCATATACTATAGGGTCTAGTCTGATGGCCAGAAGTAAAATTCTGTTCTCACCAGATCATAAAACCTTCTTTCAGTTGATGATTTAATATTGTAAAATAGGTGAAAACTTCACCAGGGGGTAAAGACTTTTTAAATGTATGTGTCAAATCACAGCTAAATAAAACACCAGTACCGGGTTGAAGAGCTCAGTGGTCAGGCCGAGGTAGTTGTGCAAGGCCAGAAACGTCACTCTCTGAAGGCGCACCATGATTATCTACAAAGCGCAGAAGAAGAAAAAACAGAGAATGCACTGTTAATACAGAAAACACCAAGACTTTCAGTGGTTTTCCTCATGCTCTAGTCAACTGCTCTAGTCAGTCGACACTTTACCTGGATGACTCGGACCAGAGTTTCAGGATATTTCTCAAAGATTGACTGGAAGGCTGCAGCTGGAAGACGCAGGATGGTGGAGGGAACAGCAGCTCTGGCAGACACTGTCTTGTAAGGTGCTGGATAGCCCTGAAATACAGATGACGGAAGACTGATGCTCAAAATAGCTGAAAGTAAGCCACAATATGATAATGTAGACATTTACAGAATATTAATCAGTTTAAAGCTACTTTATAGCTCATCTAACTGGATGTTGTATATGACTATGATTTTTAATGAATCTTGAATTACAGGTGTATTCCATGGGGATGGCCACTGTTCACATTTAAAAATACTGAAGTAAAGGAGAGAAAGGATGAGGAGAAACTTCTGACATACAGTTATGATGTCCAGGATACTGAGCAAACTGTGAACACTGTCTCCTGGTAAAACATCTTTCACTACAACATCAGTACCATCCTGCAGACAGAAAACAATCACATTTCAATATGGGAACAGAACAACAATCAGAACACAGGGAAGATTCCACAATTTGGCCGTTCTGTAGGTATTTCATCCTCTTACACTTTCGTGGATGCAGAGCTCCAGACGGCCATCTTGAACCACATAAATACTGTCATCAGTGTCACCCGGTCGGAAGAGTCCCTCACCCTGGTGCAGATTAATGAGCAACATGTGCCGACACAGCTCCAGGAAGACAGGCTTCTCGAAGTGGCCGAGCACCCTGGTTATAACATGTACATATTGCAAAGTTATATATCTACTAAAAATATTTCCATTAATTATCAAATAACAAATGATCTGCTCTTATTGTCAGTCCTGCTTCTTCAACCTTATTCTTCTTCTCGGTTTCAGTCCTGGCTGGTGACTGCATTTAATATTAATTAATACCTAAGCCCCAGAGCTCTTTTCAAAATCTTACATGTACAGGGAGAGTTCCAAAAAGTCCCTTTGCTTAAACAGAAATAAAAGAAATCTCAGAAACCTTATTTATTTACCCGTTTTTCTTTTAAATTCTCAGGTTTCAGGCCATAACAGAGACATGAAATGAAGGTTGCAGTGAATGAGGTCTGTGCCCTTGGGTCAATTTCTTAACTTAACTTTAATTGCAATAATCTTCAAAAAGCTTCAAGAAGCTAGAAGCTCATCTTGGAGACCAAGTACCAACTAAGAGAACTGTCCAGAAGTAGTGATGCAAGAGAGGGATGCCTTAGGACGTCAACATTAGATGACGGTTTTTCCAAAATCTAGAAAGCTCACCCCCCAGTGCAGGTTGACTGTCTGGTTCCTTCACCACGACAACGCTTCTGCACCACCACAACCATCCTCTTCATTGGGGCCTCAGGAATCAATCTTGGATACCCCACCTTACTTGTCTGACCTGAACCCTTATGATTTCTAGCTTTTCACCAAAACCAGTGCCAACATGTGTGGAAAATGCTACAAAAATGTACATATATATATGATAAAGGTAGTAAATGAAGCTCAAAAAAGATCATTTTCCAGTTTTCAGCATTCTAAAATAGATCCAAAAGTACGTTGAGGTCTGTAGCGATTGTGTAGAGAAATTGAGAATAAATAAGGCTTATGGGGAAAAAACAAGGTTATCTCTTTTATTTCCATTAAAGCCAGTCATCCAAACACATAGAGGGACAAAATCACATTGATCAGATTGAGTGGCTCAAAAAACGCCAGTCACGAATGCATAGACCCACAGGTGACAGACGGCTCACTCTACACCTTCTACATAGACCATGGATATATAATAGGAACTGGATATGAGATCATGGTGTCCATTCATCCTTATGGAAATTGCTCAGTGGCGCATTGAAGGGGTGGACTGTCACTGTGTGAGAGCGTGGACATTTGTGTTGCCATTTTGGTCTCAGTTCCAGAAATGTTGCCCCCTGATAATGAACTGTCACATGGGCTGCAAGTCATTTTCATTATTATATAATCTATTGAATTTTGATCAATAAACCATTTGGTTTATAACATCCTGAAAACAATATTTTAGTTAGCATGGACAGAAAAACACTTGAGCAGCTGGAACTGGACAATATTTGACATTTAAGAGCCCAAAAGACGTAAAAGGATAATTAGCCATTATTGTCGTTAACTTCACTTCAGTTGATCGACTAACAGTGTTCTAGGAGTCAGTACAATGACTATTCATTAAGTCTATAGGAGAAGGTGTCACTGCTTTGAAACATCGTCCCTGCTCACGAGAAGTTTAACTGACCTGACATTTTTCAGCATGTACAGCACTTCAGAGGGCAAGTGGGAGTTCTGCACATCAGACTCAGTCAGGTCAGCCTCCAGCAGACTGGGAGGAGGCTCCTTGGGCTGCAGGGTGGGAGGCTCCCTCCTGATACGCAGGATCCTAGCATAAAGAGATAAAATGCCGCTTTTAACACCATGAAGGTTTGAGTTTCTCCTTTCATTTGCAGAACAATCCTCTTCATAATTATAAAGACATCTACATATTTTGTGGCATATAAATTGTTTTTCACATAAAGAGCTATTTTAAAACCTGTACCAAATCCTTAAAAAGAGACTCACTTGCGAGCTATGGACAGGACTTTGGTTCTCTTCCTCACTCTCTCACGGGAGGCTGAGTTTGAGTTTGAGGACAAGGTCTGAACCTGAAACAGCAAGAACAGGAAGCTTTGCTTGACGTTTGCATTCAAGTGTTTATGAACAGCAAATAGCAAGCTGTTTCTGATAAACATAGTACTGTAATTATGTTTTTTAGAATTTGGTCATGTCCTTGGGCTCCAGATTTCAGGTCATGGGCTGCAAAGGATTTTTATCTAAATCTTAAAAATGAAGGTTATATTTACAGTTAGTTCCCTTACTATTACCATCACTGAAAATAGCAATTTTTTAACATGGCTGTAATTCCTAAATGATAAATGCCATATTTTTGTGAAACCTCTTAAGCTGAAAGTCTACAGTTGAATTACATCTTAATTGTTTTATTTCACATTTATTGTGTGGGTGTGTAAAGGCAAACTAATAAAACTCTGTCACTGACCAAATACCTAACTGTAAATATGCAGTTCAGTGAGCATTCTAGGAGCAGTTAATCTGGTTCTACTCTACTTTCTACTTTACCACTACCCTTTCAGGCCTATGTCTGTCACTGCACAGTATTTTCTTCTGTTGTATCCCCTCATTATTTTTCTTTTATCTTTAATTCAATCTTTTTTCTTTTTCTTTTACTCTAACTAGTTATCTTTTATCTGTCTCGGCTGACATATACATTAAAATGTTAGCCATTCACATTATCTTATCTGTGGTTATTGCCTCATGCTGTTTCTCAGGCAGTAAACCCCAGTATCGTAGCCTCCCTCTATATCCTGCAGCACTAAATGCAAACAATTGCTATTTATCTAACATTCTTTTGGTTAATGTAACAAGCCCTCTGGGACTGACGGTCACTTTAGCCTTTCATCAGCACAATAACCTCTAATTTGACTACATTGACTCCCTGCTTGCACTTTAACCCATAGATACTTGATATACATTTCCCATACTTGTTGTTGAAAGGTGTTGGTGCATCACACTAAAGTTTCCACTTTAATGAAAATCAGCAAATAGGTTAACACCTGAACACTAACTCAACAGTCAGCGATTAGTTCAAATATGATATTTTGATTTAAACTGGATCTCTGTCAGTATGTATGTGTCTGTCAGGTCCCACTGACTCCTGTGTTGAAAGCAAGTTCTAGTTGTTCCAATTTAGCATAGATAAATGCCCCTGTGGTGCCCATAAGAGAGCTTGAATTAGCAGGACTGTGTGCACATTAAATAAATAAACAAAAATCGCTTCGTGCTCGAGTTATCTGAGCCGAGTGAGTCAGCTGTCCAGTGCCAGGAGTGGGTCGGGATGCTGTGGTGGTAGCTGAGGGGGAAGTGAAATATTGTGTTTCATGGTGACATACATGGGGTTTACAAAGAAATTTCTTCTAAGGAAAAGTCTTTGTGAATGAGGCCCAGTGGCTCCAGGAGTGGTCATTAATAAAGCCCACCCAGGGTAGCAAGACATCTCACAGCAATTACTATTAATTAACAGAGCCAAGGAAACACATTTTTTCAAGCTCCTGGCTACAAGCAGGAACTAAAATTACTGTACCAGTCCAAAAGTTAAAGAAATTCCTTCACGGCAGTTCCAAGACATTGACCTTTCAACACCAAAAACTATTTGAAGTTTGTGCCAATTCTGAAAAAAAACCCTTAATATTTCTATACTCTCTACATATAAAATATGTTACATGTCCATAGAGAGGGTCAATACTTGGTGTGATGTTTAAAAAGACACACTGACCTTTCTCATGATCTTCCGGCCATAAAACATCACTTTGTCCCTCTTTCTGAAGCGATAGTGTGGAACCCCAGCCTCCTCCTCTGAAACACACCAGACATCTCTGTAAGACCACTCAATGCATCACTGTGAATTAAGGAGTTTTAAATCCTTACAATAACTAAATCCATGAATTCACCACTTGATTTTTCTTTTTGCATGAACACAGTTATTACACACATTATTTATATGTTTAGACTTTTATCAACTGCTGGCACTTTAACTACAACTTCTCTGAAACGGGTATTTGAGTGTATTTTGCTTGTTTGCACAGTGGACAGTTTTACTCAGAACAGGATGTACAGTGAGCAAAGTACTGACTTGACTGTTTGTATCTTCTGTAGAGAAGGAACACAACAACTCCAACTACACAAACAGCTGTCAAAGCTCCAATCAGCACAGCCGTCCACTGGAGAAAGAAGCACAGAAAACATTTGAATTATCTACATTCAAAAATTTGTAATATTTTTTAAGCTGAGCCATAACAACTATTAGAACTCTCTATATATTCTGCCATTCTACCTGACTATTCACATCTGCATTTAGAAACAAAATAAATCATTGTACTAAATGACAAGAACTTACATTAACAAATGAATTAAAACTCATTTAAACGTGATATGGTTACCGTATTGACTTCTGTTCTTTCCTCCACAAACTTCAGCATCCTGGCCTTGAGCTCATCACCGAGTAGAACCAGGCTCTGTGATAGATTTGATATGGCTGTAATTTGTAAATTCTTTGTACATTGCACAACATACAATCTTCCCCACAGCATTCAGGATCTGTAAGGTCACATTTTGGTTAGTGTGGCACACTGTTAGCAGGCAAATGCAGAGGGAGGATGGAGGTTCTGGGGGCTTAAGCCCCCTGCACTGATCCCAACTTAATCAAAGGTAATAGTCACCTAACACTCAGCAATTTGGGGTCAAGAGAAGTTGTATGTGAGAATGCAATGCCTCAATTCTTTGATACAAAACCATCTGTATAATTTCAGTATTCTAAGATTTAAGCAAATAATTGATATCAGCACATCATTAGCTATTTGAATACACTCACTGCACTGATGTCACAATACATAATAAAAAGTTATGAGACCAAGAACCAAAAAAAAGGGAAACTTTGGAATTTTTCAACACTTTCAACATTTTCCCCAACAAACAATGAAGTGCAAACAATGAACATCATTGTATAATTAATAATTGTTATATTAGAACATAGCTCAAACAAGCTCTGTATTCATTTATCGATTTCACTGGCCTGGACAACATATCTAGAAGAAACGTTTTAGACTGTCAGAATGCTGCACACATCTGCTCACTGGTCACAGTTCTCTGGGCACCTGTAAGAAATAAATGCTTATTTGACTGCCGACTACAGTCATGCCTGCGTGTGCTGTCTGTTGATCTGGGATAAAGGAATGAGATAAAGTATTGATCATTCTCAAACATCAAGCACAGAAACAACTGGAATAAAAACACTGATGGAATGAGATCAACTGGACACGAGATAAGAGTAATCAGAGCAGAACAAGGACTTGGACAGCAGTGCTGAGTTCATGATAGGAGAGGAAAACTTTAATAGCATTTCAACAAGGCAAATTTCCTGTTTTATCCTAATATGGGCTTAATTAAAAGTGAAAACACTCAACATAGCAGATTATCTGCGATGCATTTGTCGTTATTTCATAACAAAACACACATCTGACTTATGGCTACAGTTATGTTATTATAACCTTGTACTTACACGCCTTACTAAGGACAAAGATGTGGAAGTTTATTTTCAGACAGTGTAGCTTTCTCCTTTGAAAGCGTGTTTGTAGTTTACGTCATAAATGTAAAATGAGTGCAAACTGAAGGTTTGTTCCTTTTGAAAAGTAGTGTAGCCTCCACGTTTTGCTTTTTGCTGTCACTAACTAAATGTTCAGTTTGTGAAGAGAAGAAATAAAATGAATGTTGGTGATTTTTCACAATAAATGTTCAGAAATCAGGTTTTCCATAAATGTCTCAAATTCACTAGCTTTGTTGCCTTGTTTTTCAGCGGACTATGCACTTTTGTACTTAGAGTCAAATTTAGTATGTGAACTTAGTGCTTCAACTTCGGTCAAGAATTGGAAGTGGTACTTGTAGTAGAATGTTTTTTTAAGCAAGTACTTGCACATACTTTTACTTGCGTATTGAGCTTGTGTACTTCTAGCACATGAGGTGTTGAGGAATGACATACCGTACTGCAGCTCTCTTCTTCATCATTGCCATCCATGCCAACACTTAAAAAGACAATCTGTTGGGATAAAATAATAATATAATCAATCATTTGTATAAACTTTGAGTAGTGCCTTTAAAAACCTCAATATTATGAGAAATATATATTTAACCTAGATCAATACTTATCAGTGACTATGTAATTTGTATTTTGATTAAGTTTGTCAACCTGTTGACCTCAGCTGTTTTTTTTCCATCCAGCTCACAAACAGGTCACAAATACACAGAAACAGGTTTCTGAAATCTGGGCTAAAGACCATCTCAAGAAAAAGGTCACAAGTGTTTGTTTGTAACCAGATACTGCGCACTATGTTACACTGCTGTACTCCAGCAGGCGATACAAACAACTCTAAAGAAAACGGCACAATAAATGACAGCTGGGTTTATTTACTAACAGGATCATTTTTGGTGACTGCAAAAGGCATAAAGAGGGAGTTTTTGACCAAATATCAATGAAGTATGATGTGAATGAGGCAAAATAACTTCAATGTGTATAGTTTGAAATGTATCTGAAGCTCAGAGCACGTAGAGAATCGGTATTTTACGTTAAATTCTCCACAAACTGTCACATAATTAAAGTTAGAGCCAACCTTAAGTTAAATCTGACCGAGTCTCTCCGCTGCACAACAACAGGACAAGTAAATGCAAGAGAAGAACTCTACGGACAAATCCGCGTCGACATAATTTATAACAGGTACAAACGAACGAGCAAACCTTTAGCGTCTCCTTCTCTGCTAAACAAACACACAAATAATTCCCCCACGTACCTTTCGTGTGTCACAAGTTTTTTTGAGTTTACGTGCTTGAGATTAGTGTGAGGACCAGAAGGTAAAACCAATCTGAACATCCTGTCAAACTGTCAAAATAAAACCTACAATAACAAAAAAATAACGGGGACCTCGCTGGGTATGGACTGCATTTATATATGGCTTTGGCTACATTTCAAAATTTTTCACTTTTTAATGCTATAAAGTGTATCCTTAGTCCAGCTGAAAGTTAATCGAAAACGGCAATACGTTTTTTGTTCGCGCACACTGTGCCTTGTGACATTTATTTTGAAGGGTAACCTCCTGTATCATTGCTAGGTAAAAGTCGCTTACTTGACGCACTATTCACTATGCACTACTGTTCAGTGATTGAGGTCTTTGCTGTTCAACAGTAGTATCGCCGATTTTGATTGGTGGATCACGGCTCCTTTCGACCAATCATTGAGCTTTTCACTAGACAGTAAGGCACGTTATTTAGGTAGGCTTGTCGGTGTGTTCAAGGTGAAGGTAGGAAATTGTTTCAATACTCAATAAAACTATGGTCAGTTGCTGTTGGTATTTGCTATGTAACTACATTTAAGTCATAATTAGCCGGTAGACTGTTACCTAGCTCAGACGTTATCGTTAGCTAGATATCCAGAACCTCGTACATTACGATACACTAGGAAACAGCAGTCTTCTAAAAAAATATCAGAGATGCCGAGTTTTCCTTAATTTTAGCAATTTGCACTCCACACGAAACAGTGTATACTAAAAGGTAACGTACCAACCATAACAAATGGATTAAGATGATAACTTTTCTACAGATTTCCCCTCTTGCCCTGCTTACTAAACGTCTTGTCTTTTTACCCTCTGAGCTAACGTTAGCTTAGGCTGGAAGCCATTTATCAGTTCAAAGAAAGAAGACAAGAAAATATTTAGGCGGACGTTCACAATTCGCCACTTCTCAAGTGTTGTCCTACATGACTTCATCTGAACGCAGGAGTAAAACTGTTCCTTTCCGCAGGTGCGACCATGGGAGTGTTATCCACGCTGATGAGGGGTCTGGTAAGAGGAGCGGACAGAATGGCAGAGTTCACCAGCAAGCGCGGATCAAGAACTCATAATAAAGGCCGGGGTGCAAGGCCCACAGGACTGAGCCTGTCCAGCAGAAAGTTTATAACCATAAAGACCATGATTCCCGAGTTTGTGGTGCCTAACCTGGAGGGATTCAAACTTAAACCGTACGTCTCATATCGCTCTCCCAGAGGAACAGAGCCACCTGTCACAGCACAGAGTCTGTTTACTGAGGTGGTGGCTCCTCAGATCGAGCGTGACTTTAAAGAGGGCATTTTCAGCAAAGAGCAGCTGGAGAAATATGGATTTGAGCCCACACAGGAAGGGAAGCTCTTCAAGCTGTATCCCAAGAACTACGTGCGTTAAAGATGCACTCGCAGTGTAGTGTATTTGAACGGCACAGACTGCTGAGTAATTGACTGAAAGCTGCAGACCAACTGATGATCACACAATCATCCCACAAGGACTATATTTTTATGTTTAAAACAAATGCTTTCCTACATGTGGTTGAGTTTTCTGTTGATGAGAAAATAAAACTAAAGGTGACATCATCCATAAATGCCATCTATGGACTAAGTGCATTCATTATTGTAAAAAATGAAGTGAACAGCTTGAGCTGCTCAAAACTGTAGTATTATGCAGCAGAGTCAACTCATGTTTGTCACAGAAAAGATCAAACGTAAGCTTGGAATAAATGGGAAAAAAACTGAGACGTTTGTACTGAGTCATTCAACACATTCATGTACATTTTGCTCAGATTTCAAAATAGTTTTCACTTGAGTCCAAAACACAATTAAATGTAGAAGTTGCCAACATGACTTTATTGGTCACAAACTGTAACAAATGCAAGAGTTGACAAACATGTAAACATGCTCTGATGAAGTTTCCATAATCATAGAATAGCTGGTAAACGTGGCACTGGGGCTGACGAAACACTCATCAGACATAAACCCTGTTAAAATGTCAAACACTTAACTGAGTCCAGGAACTGTGTCTAGACACATTCACACATGCTGCACTTGTAACTAATTCATGCTTAATTTGTGCAATTTTAAAAGCTATAACAGAATTTTTGCCTCATAATGTACAATGTAAAGATTATATATAATTTGTTTAAATATAAGTTTATAAAAAAATCAGTTTTAATGAAAATATATGGTTTTGCTAATTGCATATTTTCTGATACCATAGGTTTGTGTCTTTGTGATAGAGTGGATGGTGAACTGTATCATACCCACGTCACAGCTGGGCTGTACTTTTAGCTTTAAGTCGGTTCATTTTATAATTTGATGGGTGTTTCTATAGTGTCGTCTGTGCCAGTGCTCCTCTCTGGTCAACACTGCTGTGATTCCTGTGCCTCATCCGGAGTCCAATCCCAGCGCCATACATGGAGCATATGGTCGTAGAAGGAGCAGCTCGCCAGCAGACAGGACAATGATGGGGCGTTGCCTTCAGCAGGGGCTGTAGTATGTGGGGTGGAGACTACTGCATTGCTCTCTGGGATGTATCCTCCAGCATCATCTTCCAGGGAAGTGTCAAAGCTGGCAGTAGGAGATTCATATTGAATCCTCAAGTGTCCTCCACTCTCTGTGAGGTTTTCCTTTGGTTCCACAGTGGCAGGGGAACAGGGAGCAGGTTTCTCCAAGGACAGTTGGGACCAGTCAGCTCCATATGCTAGGGAGTTGTGGAGGATGTATGAGGCTACAATAGGAGATGCTTCTCCACCACCCTCTAGATGGCAAGAAAACAACACAGTTACTCCAGTTAACATTAGATTCATACAATTCACACAATCTTTTTGTATAATGTGTAACAGTCTCATTGGACTACTAAATATCTACTACTGAATATGTACATTTTGGGAATTGGCTTATGAAGACAAACATGGCGGCACTGTTATTCCAGTTACGTGCAGATATTACAGAAGCAGCTCACATCCTCTACACAGCCTACTGGTCAAACAGCGGAGCAGTTTTAGTCTTCTTCAGACTTCTTCAGCTCCGCTGTGACAAGGAAAGGTACAGGAAGTCATTTGTGCCTCTGTACAATCACTCTCTGACAGAGGGTCAGAGTCTAGTACAGTCTGCTACAGTTAAACTATAACAACTATATGTAATTAAGGCACATTTCTATTCAAGTTTTTACAGAGTGTACTATTGTAACTATGGTGTGTACTGTGTGTTATTCTTTGTACTGTATTTTGTGTATTGTCAGTGTGTAGATATTTTTGTTGCTGAATGTTTTATTATTTTTCTTTGTAATGGCTGCTGCAACACCAGAATTTTCCCCTGGAGATCAATCAAAGTGTCTATCTATCTATCTATCTATCTATCTATCTAGTTTGTTCATATTTGTGACTTTGGTGAAGATTAGATCACATTTAATTGCCAATCAACAAGATAACAGCCAAATTTAAGCAACACTAGCCCTTTTTACACACGCACTCTGGGCTATCTCCAGGCGATCAGGTCCGGACTTTACCTGGAGTTGCATTTTCACACATGCAGCACCCACCTGGACATACTCCGTTTGAAATGCATTCTCACATCAGGGAAAACAATTCCTTTGATTTTGTGTTACACATGCAACTCACTCAAGTAAAGTCTGGAGAAAGTCCAGTGTTCAGTGCATGTGTGAAAGCAGCTTAAAGAATTAACATGACCTGTGGCTGCTGCCAGAATGCTTTGTGAAATAGGACCAATAAATAAGTTTGTAACAGATTTGTCAGCATTGTCTCTGAGGTGGGTGTGTAGCAGACTGGATTTTCCCTCATAGTAACTCACATATGCACTAAAACACTTGCAATGTAAAGCTATCTGACATAAAGGAGAGCAGCTTTATAGTAGCAGGATTATAGCGGGTGTGGACAAAATACAGCAGACAACAGTAAAGAAAGAAGGGGTATTTGTTAGGGTACAACACTGATCTGCTGAAGAATGGCTGTATCAGACTACTTTTTTTAAGATGTCACAAGTCAAAGAGGTTCAGCCCTGTATTCAGTCATCACTGCTAGTTTGTTGTAGGAGAAAATTGCAGAAGCATAAGACATAAAACTCCAACTGTAAAGAAAACACAGCATGTCTATTCTTTCTATTAAGCATCCTGAGCGAGAGTTTCCTTGTTCGTCTCTACTTCATACTTACCCAGGGCCTGCTGGCAATCGAGGATGTGGAAGTCATTGTGCATGCATGCTGCCAGCAGCAGGTGCTGATGGGTTGGATGCCACTTGAGCCTCCACACTCCACCACCCATAGCACTCTCACTGAGAGGCTGCCGCATGTTCCTGCCATCCCACAGCAAAACCTGCTCATCATAGCTGTTGAAAAAGAAGCCAACAACACAAGACCTACAGTCATATGACTGACAGATTGAAGCAGCTTACCATTTAGAGCAAAGAGACAAAAGTTCGAGTTACCACACTGTAGGTCAGTATTTACCTGCCTGTAGCCACGATGTGTTCACGATGTGGGTTGCTATGAATGCTACAAACACCCATTGTGTGCCTTTAAGAGAAAACAGCAGAGACTGTTAACATACTTGGGCTGAATACACAGTCCAAATGAATACTAATAATGTTAACATCAGTACTAACTTTTCACTAGAGAAGGTGGGACGCGAGGGGCCGGCTCTCAGATCCCATCCTCTCAGTTTGCAGTCATCCCCACCTGGTGAGGAAACACACAGGCAAGTTATAAAGTTACAGTTTCTTTTGGTAGAGCACACAAGACGATAAACTCACTGACATAGAGGAGGTTCTTACCAGAGTAAACCAGCTGTACGTCCCAGTATGAGAAAGCTGAGATCCAGGCCTCAAAGTCATGGGCTTTCCACTGCGACAGAGCTGTCAGAGTGCCTTCAGCCAGAGAGAGCACACTGACGCAGCCTGCAGAATCGCTGCATACCACCCGTACATCACTACTGCTGGTACGGACAGACACCAGACATGACCACAATGAATTCAGTAGTAATTTGGCACTAGCTGTTATATTTTGGCTTTGACCATTTGACCATGCTGAGTCACTCACCTGTCCATTCTTCCAGTGGACCAATCTAATGACAGAGCCAGCCGCTCTGCTCCCACCTCCAAGCTGCTCAAAGTCTGCAGACTTCGGCTGCTTTCCTACTGGATACACACATTCATGAGAGCAGGCACCTACAACAATCTGATGAACTCATCTCGCATTTCAAGATCCATGAACAAACCTCATCATTTTAAACAACAACTAACCATTTATATTGTTATCCAATGATAAATAACATGTGACTAATGCACATTCACTTTCCTTCTTTGCAAATGGAACATGTTTAGCAAGATAAATCTGCATCATTCAGGAGAAATAACAGCTCTAGATATGATACAATATATGATATTATATTATTTTAATTCACTGCAGGTCTTTTAATAAAACTGCTGTTATACTATTTTTTCCCACCACTAGTTACTGTTATTAAGGCAAGTGTGCAAGTGACAATAAAATCTCTCTTTAACAAGGTTTTTCTTTGTCATTTCATATGATGGGAAAGGCAATAGCTTATTTTCATTACCTATTTCATACACAGTGGTAGTTCAATGTGCTTTAACCAATTAAAAAACATTTTTAAACTCAAATTTACAGCAATATTGCATGTACTTTTTTCTCACAGACAATGCCGGTTTTTTAGAATGAGGTTTTCTATGTAACGGTACATTTGTACCACTGTATCATTGACTAACATTAAACAAGTGCCTAAAATCAGATGTATTTAGCTGCAAGTCTTCTGATGCCACAATTCTCACCTGGCTGTCTGACAATGTGTACAGCTGCACCTCTCCTGTGGCAGCTGCCATTCCCAGCACTGCCTTTCCTGAAAGCGGCACATGGCACCTGACAATATGCAAAAACAAAGAAAAAAAACAGTTAGAGAGAAGCGGTGAAAACAACAGATACAGCAGTCAAACCTGACTTCTTACCATTTCAAATCTAAAATGGCTGCTGTGTCTATGCGCTGCAGTTCAGCGAGAGGAGGACTCATCGATTCCTCATGTTGGAATTCAAAAAGATACAAGCGACCAGTCCGGCTAGTGGTGGCATCTTCTTCCCCTGCCTACAGGATGAGTGTAAAACAATAGCAGCAGCAATAGGAGTCACAGTAACCTCATTATGTATTCAGTTGTAACCATGATCTAACAAAGTGGGATTATCTAAATAAACACAGTAACTTCTGGCTTGCGATGATTACAATTTAGCACAAATTAGAACAATAAACAAAATACTCTTATTCCCATACTGGTCCATTATTGTCACCATACAGGGTTAAATATGATGGTGATGAGTACAGAGCAATAACACTGCTGCACAAAAGTAAGCAATTAGATAGTTTACACGTTTTATTGTGCTCCAACACATTTGGGTCTATCTAGAGAGAGCGGCTGGAACTGAGCATTCAGTTTTTCTCTGGCAAAATGATCCCAGCAATACAGAAAGACATACACGACATGGTAATGGGTGTGTGGAGGACAGTCTATAATCTCACCCCTTTCTGTAGCTGGTATGTCCCACAGGCCAGGATGTCGTGGCTCTGTGAAACGGGACACCACTCCACCGTGTCAGCACTCAGCTCTGTGTCAAACACCTGTAGGCTGCGGGTCCTGGACTTCCAAGCCATGGCCACCTACTCTGCATAACGTTACTGTGTTGGCACTACAGCTAAAAAGTACAATTTCATCTCGTTACATAACGTTACTACTGGAAGCTAAAGATAAACTCAAATACTGTTATGAGTAGTATGTTACTTTTTTTCAAGAATTCTCTAGCTAACTTTCATTAGGCTAACTAAGCTAGCTAAATATGTTTAGTAGCTGGCTAGCGAGCTACAACTATATGATGCTAACTTACTACAGTCTCACACTGTCTGCTCAATACACGTCAGATGGTAAAAAGATACTCAGTGGGTGACAAAAATATCCTAAGTCATATTAACTATTGTTTATTGTTGAGTATTCACAGAATAAACCATTATTTAGAAACTCACATGTGAGTCTGCTCCAACTGGGCAACATAAGCAGCACTGGATGCGCTACTCAAAGATGGCGCCCCATCACTTGAATGAAGATATTTCGCCTGTCCGAGCCCCTGCACGGTGTACGTCACTTCCGCTAATACGGGAGTTCCGTAATTTCCGTTAATAGGTAATATATTGTGAGTCTCAGGTATCAAAAAATAACCAGTAAAAAAAAAAAAACAAAAAAAAAAACAAAACACCGTACTTATTTAACAACCTTCTTTAAAAAAATCGTTACAACACAAATTACACTACTTTTAGTAGTCATTTCTTTATTCAATTAAATTCAACCTTAAATATTGCATTATTTAGGAGAGGGGCCATAGAACAAGACACTCATTGCATCGACAGATACTAAAACAGCATTAAAAATCATTATTCAAGTTTTCATTGTGAATGAAATCACAATTCGTAGTCATTTTGCCATACAAGCTGTGATGGATGAACTTAATGTTGTGTTAATGGGTTAAAAAACATTCCTTGTTGAAGAGCAGCAGTGATAAGCAGTAAAAACATGGAGGATAAAAAGTGTTTTTGTTCTCTAAGGGATCAGTCTTCATCCACATCGTCAAAGGCCACGCCAGTCGCTTGCAGCTTTCTGCAAACAAAAACAGTTGTTGGTTTTTCACATGTGGACAATGAGGGTATTTTTGGAGGTTCATGAGACACACTGTACCTTTTACTTCCTGGGTTGATAAGCGATGCCCCTGGGAGTCGTTTCTTTGCAGTAACTGATGGAGCACAGCTCTGCTGCTGCCGGGGCTCAAACTCTACAGACAACATAATAATCTCTGTAAGCGCGTGAGATAAACTGCTAACAACATCCCATGTATACCACTGGATTCTGATTGGTTGGAGGGTGTGAATCAACTTTTAGTAAGTAACTTGTTTGTCACTCAAAATTTAATCTGCAAGCATTAAACTGTAAATGCTCAGCCACCATTAACACCATCTTTTAACTATAGCAATGGAAGCAAAGAGCAACAATGTTTCAGTACACTGATCAGAATCAGGTTTTGGAAGCTGATGAGGTGAAGCCACTGGATCTGATAAACAGCAGCATGTAACTGTGTATAACTATCAGGTCTGTTGTTGAAACACAACAGCAGGAACAATTTCATTTGAGAGCATACAATTCTATTTTATCTATGCTAAAATTAATCATTAAGGAGCCTGTGAACTACTTAGCAGAATTCAAAACTAATCTTTTAATTATTTTACAGAATACACTTTAGCTGCAATATTGTCATTCTACTGTTCTAAAGACATGAACACATACAGATTTTAAAATGTACCTGCAGGACGCCTTTGGTGATGTTTCAATGGACTGACTGAGGGGGATCTACCTGGTGAGAATGACAAAACACAACCAGACTTAATTCCAAAGTGGGTTTTAAAACTGCATCATCCGGCACTCTGTGTGAAACAACTGCTACGAGCCACAAGACAGAAGCATATTTACTGTCGAGGTGAGTGAGACTGTCAGCCATCCCGAACAGCAGCTCCTTCAGTTCCTCTGTGGCCTCTGGACCTTCCAGTCTGGACAGTGTAACACTCCGGTCACCTGGACCGGAGCCCACGTGGAGCTCTGCACTGGAGTCGTGCACCACAACAGACACATCACCACGATCACAGGCTGACCTGACGGGAAGGCAGAGGAATATTCAAGCTCACATAATAATCGTTTCACAGTCACATTTACTAATTCACATGTGCCAGCTAGTCAATCCCAACAACAATCTGCTGCTGCCTTTGCAGATTTTACTGAACTGAAAACTGTAATCTTACCTGAGCTTTACAATATGATCCTGTGTCAAGGCAAACCCCAGTCTCTAAAAACATTGGTATAGTAAGAACTAATGGCAATGGTGAGAGTCAGCTTTTACTGGTGCATGAGTGAAAATCATTGGAGCAGGTGAAACTTACAGACTGGTTCAACGTGTCCTCGGTGTACCCTGTGCTCCAGACATCAGCAGCATCTGTCAAACTATAACAGATAGACACAAACATGATGAGAAATAGTCACACTATATCAGACTCACATACCTGCAGGGGATGGACAGAGACACATAGCATAGTCACTGTAGTTCATTGCTTTGTCTTAAAAAGAACTACAAATATGAAGAAAGCTTTAGTCTCCTTTAAAAAATGAAAATAATGAAAGCACATCAATTGCATCAATTCACCTGTATTGTATGTTCACCCTCCCCGAACATCAACCCAACACGTACGCTTCCTGGAGAAGTGTGATCCAAACTGCATTTAAATATCCTACAATATTGAGCTACCTTCCTAACTAGAACATTCCCTTTACACTGACAATATAATTGAAGATATATTAATTTGGGGAACCTGGTCTGCAATTCGGCACACACTCTACACACTTAAAAACTAATTTGGAGATTATCATCATCATCATCATCATTGTGGTGAACCGCTGTGGATAAACACCATTATCCGTCATATTTATACATCATATGTAATTTTATGCTGCTATGGGATATCGGGTAATTGGCACAATGAGAGGCTACAAATCATTCAAATACAGAAAAGTATTTTCTATGGAGACTGGTTAAGCATTGAGGTGAATTTCAAGTGAATATTCGACACAACCTTGGACTCACCAAATACAAAATGTCCCGTTTTTTTTTCGTGTATAGCAAAGAAATTTAGACTGGCTCTTTTTATCTAACACGGTGCAATACAATGTGTGGTTCAATTCCATGTTCTCTACTGTTTAACGAACACTCAGGAAGCACAACAGAAAAGTTCTTCTTCTTCTACTTTTAATGGTGTTTAGCAAACGGTAAGCGCATCATCGCCATCTACTGTCACAGCCGCTCAGAATTTCTGCTCCGACAAATGATGCCGGATAGTGGCTTAAAAATGCTTGCCAGTCAATATCTGGGCGTCACCACCAGATGGTGCAGAACAAAAACAAAACTGACAGTTTGGGCTTTCCAACATACCAACATACCAACATACATTGGGTCAGTTTACAAAAACATTTTAACATCTAAACTCCAGTGCTACTGATGGACACACATTTTATGACCTCTGACAAATACTGGTGGACTGTGTGATCACAGGGAAACACAGCGCAAGACTGTCATTGTCTCTGGTGGTGCTGATAAGAAACTGTGCCACTTAGCTAGTGTGGTGATATTTACATTTACATTTACATTTAGTCATTTATCAGATGCTTTTATCCAAAGCAACTTACAAGTGAGGTACAAAACAAGCAAAACTCTGAGTCAAGGAGCAAAACTAAAGCAAAGCAAAGCACTATCAGGAGAAGTGTGTTCGTTTAATGAGATATGAGTGCTTTTTTAAAAAAGAAAGTTTATTTTTAAGTGCAAAGAAAGTTACAGAAAAGTTCTGTCTTCAGCAGTTTTTTAAATATTGGGAGTATAGTTGCTGATCGTGTAGAATTGGATAGTTTATTCCACCATTGTGGGACCACAGAGCTGAAGAGCTTTGAGGTGGATTGTTACTTTGTTACTTATTTGTTACTTAGTTAGTTATTTGTAACCAAAAAGGACACATAGTCCAAGAGTTGGCGACATATAGCATTATGTCCCATAAGAGCATTTAAAGGAGCTTTTTCACTTCAGATCATGTTATGGAGGTTGCAGTCCACCTGCTCCTCCAGATGACATCATCTGAATTAGAATACGAATCCCCCTCCAGATTGCACAACATTATTTTGCACCCCACTACACAACTAATTTAACTTTAACTACAAAGGCTTGGTCCAGGATTCAGAACTACCTTCCTACACTTCCACCTGAGGATCTAACACCTCTCAGGGATTAGTGGTCAGACAGGAGGTATAAAGAAATATTATTAGTTATTAAGACCATAGTAGTAGTAGTTAGAATAATATGAGAAACAACAGTTAAAATAAAATAAAAAATAAGAACAATAAGATGCAGAGACAAATCTGCCACCAAAAGCTCTGACATCATTGTGGCTGAATTAGGGAACCAGTCTTTTCTCTTAATGACTTCTGTTACAGTAACCAACCGTGGGATCAAGCAGTTTCAAAGTGAGGTCAGAATTCCCCCGCTGTATTTAGACTGCACGAAGAGGAAGCAGTAACTGTACCCGGACAGTGGTACAACTTAGTTCTCTTAGTTCGGTTGGTGACCTTAATATATATTTGCAAAAAAAACAGTGGAAAGAAGTAAAAAGGAAGTCAGTGATTGGAAGAGGTTTGAAAAGTGGGAAAAGAAAACTGCACAAAAAAATGAACAAATGTCCTCAGTTTGAGGACTTATGTCCAAGCTCACAACATACAAGTACAGAGTGATTTTTGTGGAAATATTAGAAATATCTGTATATTTGTAATTTATTAAAAAATAAAGAACTGATTTAAATATCACCTTTGGCAGTTACAGCTTCCAGTCTTTTCGGGTATGACATGACAAGCTTTCAACACTTGGATTGGAGGATTTCGTGCCATTATTCTGTTCAAATCCTCTCGTGCTCAGTCATGTTGGAAGGGGACTATCAGTGAACAGGCCTCTCCTGTTATGTTACTGTACCACAAGCCCAGTTATGACAGTCCTAAATGAACTTGGATCGTGTTACTGTACAGCTACACAGTGGAACAGTAAACACTTTGTTCAGACCTGCAGATCTTCATTTCTAGAGGAAAGTGTCCAGAAATAAGAAGCATGTCAGGCTAAAACTGTACAAAATGTAGAAAACATCTCAACTATTTGATAAAATGGTGCAGCCATAAAGGCATGAGGTCAAAAAGGGACAAATATTTTAGATGGAACAAGTTAATTAATGTGATTCCATCAAACATTTCCCCCTTTTCCGTCAGTTGGAAAGCGAGGCAATGTTTATATTAAGAGGAAGTCTACTAAATGTACTCAGAGCCACAGCAGCTACTGTCCTGTGTTGTTGGCAGACATCACCCTGACTCTCCACACAGTGGCACTGCTAGCTCAAGACTTCCTCT